>VWZF01006451.1:1941053-1971656 GCA_013396755.1 Sclerurus mexicanus | reverse complement strand
ATCCCCCCAGTTTTATAAATCTTTTTTCCTCTGGGACAAGAATCTACCTCCTCAGCTTACCTAAAATTTGCATTTGAAGCATCTAAGTGATCATATGCACTAAATTTGAATTAATCAGAAAACAAGTATTCCCTATAGCAACAATGGTTTGCCATGGTTTGTATGATCTAATATTCGGAGAGAGTTAGCAAAGCTCAGCTACAAGTAATCACTGACTCACCAGGAAAATGACTGTGAATTTCAAATTATCAGGGCAGTGAAAAAAGAACCCATTGTCTTAAGAAAAATTACACTTTTGCGGATAATTTCTGCCAATGTGGAGGCAACACAAGAAAAAAACATCTTTGCATTTACCATTAAGTGCTTACACAAGCACTTCAGTATTCTCAGCTGCTGAGAAGAATAAAGTTTGAGCATTGTGTGTCAGGTATTAAAAGCCATCAGGATTTTCATGTAGTTCGTGTGTGCGTGTGAGTGCAAGTGCGGTTGCTCTCTGCTGGGTGGATGAAGAATTGCTCAGCTCTTTGTTAAAGGCTTTATGGGGCTATAAGATGGATTGCAAGCCTTATAGTTACTCGGTTGTTAGCCCTGCCAATGGGTGCAGGGAAGTCTGGAGAAAATTATTTCGTAGACTTTACTGCCTGCACGGGACTGAACATCCTGCTGTATGAGCTTTGTTCACTGGGCGTGATGTCAGGGTCATTTAGCAACTGCACTTCTGGGTATGTGTTAATAATAATTATTAGTGTTATTAGAGTGTAATAGTTCTTGCCAAAAACTGTACAAGATACCACACCGGAAGCAGTTAATGATTTTTGAAACATCGTCTTTCCTTTGAGCTGCTTTTGAGCAAGTATGCTGTGAAAATGCTGATGGGCCAGAAAGCATCTGGAGATGACTTTTTTCCTCCCCCACCCCCGGTCACAGAGACCTGGTAATTTACAGCTTAAAAGTGTCGCACAGCTTCTTTTTCTGTTTGTCAGAGGTTCTGGCCCGTATTTTGCTGGCCAAAATCCAGTGTAGGTAATTACCTTCTGTGTCTATAAATCGCAGCCCCCCTGCAGTTTTCAATTGGGTACGGTATTGTTCTACCCATCCTGGCTGAAATTGTTGTGCGATAATGCTCCATGTCATTAAACAGCTGCCGTCTGTCACCTTCCGATGAAGTCATTCCTCTCTAAACAATGAGTTTATAAAGCCCTTTTGGGTCCTTCCAGATAAAATTTGCTCGTAAACCAGCAATTATGATCTTTGGAGTATGGTAAGGTGATGCTTCCTTGTCTCTCTTGATGGCAGTCAGAGGCCTTCAAATGGATGTTGCCCCTTTTTTTCAGCTTGTGTGATATCCTGGCAGTGATGCCATGACTCAGATGTAAATATTATTACTGTAAAACCTTGGTGCCTGCAAATGCCTCAGTGCTGGGGTGGATTTAGTTGTCTTTACACTTGGAACCCATGCGTTGTCATGTTCTGTTGGCTCTTAGGGGGAGTTCAGATGTCTTAAACCATAGAACATGAAAAAGGCAAATCCTCAGCAAAATGGTAAAACCACTAAAATAGTCGTTGCAACATGAGTTAACCGAAAAAGAACAGTGTGAAAGTTCGGGGTAGGGTTAGACATGGATCTGAAAAACAGGTCTCATGTAAATCCTGTCCCTGTTACCAGATGTTTTTCAGCACCTGGTTTGACACCGAGGTCGTTAATGGAAATGAACGTGGATTTGCGTTGTCACTCTTAATGGCGATGAATTTAAGAGAGTCCCTTTTGATCCAGGCGTTGTTTCTGAAGGTCCCTCTCTGTCCTTACTGGCCAGTCCACTTTTAGCAGTCTTGCAGTAATTACAGATGTGAATGGAAGAGACAGAGAAGGCGTCTTACCAGGTTTTTCCGGTGCTCCTGCTGAAGCAGCAGGGATATTAAAACAACCTCTAGCTCCTCAAGAGTGGTCCTGTCAACTTGCTGAAATGATGGAATGGTAGTTAGGTTATTAGAAGGAAAATTGGCACAAATTGAGGGAGAGGATGCTCTGGCAGCAACCACAGGCAGCCAGCAACTCAGTGGCTTAATCTCTGCCCTCAGGCTGCTCTCTATGATACAGATGACACCTTGTCAGTGAAGATGATGTGCTGGGTCACCCCTGAGTCCAATGGGCTAAATTGACCATGGAGGGAAGGATTGCTGCAGTGTAGAGCCAGCAAGCCACATAATCTAATTTTTTTCCCTTTTTTCTTTTTTTTTTTAAATATATGTCATCATTTGGATACTGACAGTAATTGTCAAGGGATCCCATTCTCATTAGTGTCCCCTAGACACAGCTATCTCTGTACGCTCCTGCTTTCAAGAAATAGTCCTAAACTTTCACAAGGTCTGCTTTGCTTCTTTTGGAAAGTTTTTGTGTAGTTTCTCTTTTTTGCCTTGTTATTTCTTGGGTACAGGAGAAGGAGAAGGAGGGGGTAGGAAGAAGCCGCTTCCTCTGGGAGCCACTGTGTTGGCAAAGAGAAGTTGGTAAAAACCCTGCAGCTGTTGGTGACCAAGAGGTCTTAGTGCAGAGCAGTAATGTCCACTGGGTGAAGGTGAAGGCTGGGAGAGGATAAGGGAATTCATCTTTAGCAGAGATTACTTGCAAGGGATCAAGAATATTTGGCTGGATTTTTTATTGACCCAACAGGCTCGATCAGGCAGGGGTGGTGTATAGTTGCTCAGTGGAACCTTCAAGTACACTCCAGGAATCAGATCTGTAGATTCTATAAAACTGGGGATTTCCCCCACTGTTATGTCTCTGCTGTTTTATTCACTTGTTTAGTTTGTCTGCATTGGCTCTAATCCTACATCTCCTGCCAAAGCTGGGTGAGGATGCTACGGAAGTGTCATTGCTGCTACAGTGTTCATGAGCTCCTCAAAGTCCCAAGAGTGAGACTTGGATTCCCCCTCTGAGGTGCTGGAGAGCCTTAGTTTGCACTGAAATGAAAGGAAATGCAGTTTAGGAAGGAGCCCAGCTGTGCTTGCAGAAATGAGTGCCCTCTCTGCGGCCTGAACTTGTCTATCGGTCCCCCAAAATGTTGGCAGCTCAGTCAAGCCCCTACCTGTGGTAGAAAAGTATTATAAAGAAAAGTCTAAATTAGGCTTGTTTTTTTTCTAAATCTGCAGGAATTAGTGGATTGACAGAGCTGCCAGTGGATGGTGGAATTTAGTCCAGAGAAGTTTTAATGACTTACCCAAGTTAATGCAGGCAGTGAGTGACAAAACCTGTCCCCTGGAGGTTTGTATGGTCACTTACACCTGGATCACAGCCTTTAACCATCTTTATCCAATAAAGCCTTTAAGGAATATGATCAATGTAATTCAGCTTGGGTTCCAACAAAATAAAAAAAGGGCTGGCACACTTTGTGAAACTAGAAGAGATCTTGGCCTGTGCCTAAAATCTTTAGCTCAAAGCAAATACTTGATGCTAATGGGGTCATTAACCTGAGAAAACAGGTGTGTTTGGTTTTGTGATTTCCTAAAAGTTGTCTGATTAGCAATGGAAATTGTGGGGCTCTTGGTGGTAAAGCTGGTGTTGGTAAAGGAAAAAGCAAAGGCATAAACTTGTTATTTTTTATTAAACAAAACCTTAGCTGTAATTTTGGGCTGTATTAGCAATTCTGTGTAGACTTCTTAAAGAAGGGATCCAACAGAGAGAATAGATGAAAGGCATAATTTAAAAATTGACCTAATTCATTTTATTATTGTAAACAACACAGAATAAATAAAATGAAAAGTGAAAAAAATTTCTGAAAGGAAATGGTTGACCAAGCCCAGGGCCGTGCTGGGGGCTTTACTAAGCTTCTACTTTTTCTTGTCCTTGCAGGTCCAAAACAATGTGAAAGCATTTCCCCTAGTTATTTTAAACTACAGGTCAGGGATTTTTCAACCTCCCTACCAGTGAGGTTTTTTGACCAATTGCATTTTATGTAAAGAAATCAGAATTGAAAAGAAATAATGGAGTGATTTTCTAGAGATTTAAGTGTCCTGTAGGTGCCTACTGCTCGATGAAAGTCTTGAAGTTGTTCCCATGAGTATCATTCAAGTGAGTCAGTCAGGGGTTTCCTGTTTCTTGGCAATTTTTAGGGGTGTGGTTCTTTGGATGGTTGGTTTGCTTTGGCTTAAGTGTTGTGTATGTAGGGAAAATGCAGCTTCTAAGGCCTGGGGAAATCACAATTCCTCCACGTCTACTTGTGACCTGTAGAACTTACTGAAAATGAAGAGCATTTATAAGATGAGAAGGTATTTGCATGAAATGTCATATAAAAGTTTGGACCAAATCTTTGCGTCTCTAACTCAGGGAAGACTCCCACTAGAATAAATAGGATTTATTCTATTAAATAGAATCACACTCATAAATAGTGTGATAAATGCTGTTGTCTGCTGATCCACGTTGAAAACACTTAACAAGGGGTGATCAAATTCTTGTTGTTGGTTTAAAAGGTTTTTAATATAACTTTCTCCTTTCTGCCGTAAGCAGGGAAAGTGCTAAAGTTAATATGGGCATATTAATGTGTTGAGGTGAATTCTGCATTCAAGGAGATAAAACACATGAAACTAAATAATTTTGTCTTCACACCAGTTATAGCTGTGAGACAAGGGAATTACAAAGGGTTGTTTTCTCCTTGCCATTCTTAGATATTATTTTTTTTTCACATGTAAAATATGATTTTCATCTGGTTGTGCAGATTTTGAGCTCTTCCAAGTCCTCCAGTGGGCATTCTCTCCTGAACAATCAAACAGAGAAATTGTAATTAAAGCCAGATTTTTTGGAAGTGGCAGGTGGCTTTGAAATGCCTGAATTCTGCCATGATCAACTTCTGACACTGCTGCACACAGGCCATTTCCCCCCATTTCCCCGATGGAAACATGGGGAGGATGCTCGAAAAGTCGCATCTCATTAGTGTTCTTTCTTGAAACTGAAACAGCCAAAAATTATCAGCACTTAGAGAATCTCTAGCCAAGTAATTAATTGAAACTACTGTCCTAATTATCAGTAGTGAACATGAGTGGGCGGGGTTTTGTGTTTTTCTTTTGTTCAGCATTTAAAATTGTTTTCCATTTAAGAATATGACTCTTCCTAAACCATAATCTGTCATTAGGTCTCCCATATCAAATTATTTTTTGTGACTAAGTTCTTTTCCCCTGCAAAAGCGTGTGGTTGTTTTGAACTTGCCTGTAGGATGTACATCTGGAGATAGGGTAAGAATTTACAGGGGATGAAAATGTTCAAAAACTTGATCTGTTTTTGCAGGGAGAAAAACTTTTCAAAGCAGCATTTTAATTTTCACAGCAAAGTAGGCAATTTTGCCACTGCCTTCTCTTTTTGAACTGTGCTTTTTTTTTTTTTTTAATGACAGCAATAAACAAAGTGATTTAAGCTCTCCAGACTGCTTTTCCTTTTTAAAGAGCGTAGGCAACTAATCGGCAGCAACCAGCCACATAGCTGGAGTGTTTTCCATTCTAGGCAATATCATACTAATTTGATGCACACATGGATGCTTCACACAATCTGCAGATTCATCGCTGGCATCTTGCATTAGTCATCTGACAGATTGCCAAGTGTTTCATATTCCTTTCATGTGACTTTATTACAAAACACACACACACACACGCACTGCCTTGTTTCTGCCAGTAGCCAGTTCAGTGAGAATTCACTGCAGTTCTCTTTACAACAGCCATGGACAGAAATCTGCACTTATTTGCAACCATCCTCTGCTTTCAAATGCAAACGTCCCAGGTTGTGTTGTGCCGCTCTCATCTTATATAATGACAATAAGCAGCAGCCTGCAGAGAAAACCAGACCCAATGAAAAATGTAACAGCATTGTTTTTTGTTCGTAATACTTATGCTATTAATTACATACTGATTTTTTTTCTTTATGCCAATTGACATAATCTTCTGCATCTACTGCACATGAAAACTGCGTAGTCTCCTAACTTGCCTTCTTTTCAACCTGCTTTTCCACTTTCTAGTAACGGCACAGCTAACAAGATGAATGGAGCTTTGGATCATTCAGACCAACCAGACCCAGATGCCATTAAGATGTTTGTTGGACAGATTCCCCGTTCGTGGTCAGAAAAAGAGTTAAAAGAACTTTTTGAGCCTTATGGAGCTGTCTACCAGATTAATGTTCTCCGAGACAGAAGTCAGAACCCTCCCCAAAGTAAAGGTACAGTAGTTGTGCTCTCTTTGCTTTCAGTTTGTTTGTTTTTCTGATGATCTTGCTTGCCTTCTGCAATTCCAAAGAGGTTTGCATCTTGGCTGGCTGTTTTGGAGTATTCTCTGTTGAGCTATGCAGCAGTCCTAAGAGGAGAGGACTCCTGAATCCTATCGGATGCTGTCTTCCTCCTCTTCTTAAATTGCACTTTAATTGTCTGTTATCTGGAAGCATGCGTTCCAACTGTGCAAAAAAATAACAAAATATTGCCGTCCTTGTTTAAATTATTCTTGCCAAGAAACATGGAGACCTGAGCAGTTGCCTCCCAAGATTAGCTTATGAAAAATATAATTTTCTATTTCCTTTCGTTTCCTCTCTTTGCACCCCAGGTGGGAATTATTTTAAGGATACAAAAGGGAGAAGTTATAGCAGTAGTCTCTTGCTACGTCATTGCTCCAGAAGCAATAAAAATTACAAACAGTCCTTTTTCCAAAATCTGATTTCTGTTCTGCAGTCATGTTAAAGGCTTCATTTTTGGCACTGATATTGTTCTAAATGAAAGGGTTGGTTTTCCTTCCTGCATTTTTCCTAGACACATGTAAAGTATTTGTCCCTAACTGTGTTGCTTCCTTTCACTGTATAGCTGTGCATAGTTAGGCATGGGAGAGTTTTGTGCATTATAGCTGTGTAACACATGCTTACCTGTAGACTGCAAGTGAATATTTTGTTTCACAGAATGTATTTTTTCTCACTTGTATTTTCATTGATACTTCAGGTTTGGTACATGAAAGTGTTGCTATAAATAATAAGTGTGGCACAGAGGCATAACTACATGTGCATGTGTGTGCCTGGCTGTAAGGTTACTAGACACTTCTTCATTCTTACTGCACTCTTGCCACTGATTCTAAAAGCCCTCAGAGCACACGTGCTATGGAGAGCACCAGAAAATGATGTGGAGGGCTGGCAGCTAACACTGCAAAACAGCCCTTGCCAGGGCTTCCCAGTTTGGTGAGAGGTGACTGCAGTTGTGGGAGGCACAGAGCACAGCCTCGGGTGCTCCCCTGCTTTTGGGCAAAGCACTGCCAAGGCTCAGCATATCTTCCTTGCCCTGGTACAGGGCAGAGGAGCCTCTCAGTGGCCTCTTCTGCGCTGCCCAGTTGAAGCAGTCTGGTACTTTGAGGGACAGTAATTCATTTTGGGTTGCTCGTGTCTTTCACTTCTGATTAAAAGACTTGGTCCATCAGTGTCACACCAATGTTGGAGGGGGTTTCATCTCACCGTGCCTTGCTGCTAATCAAGTCTCTGTACTAGACTGCTGTTTCCCTTCCCCATCCCTGGAAATGTTTAAGGCTGTGTTGAATGAGCAACCAGGTCTAGTGGAAGGTGTTCCTGCCCCTGGCAGGAAGGTTGTAGCTAGGTGGCTTTTGAGGTGTATTTGAATCCAAACTATTCCATGATTCTGTGATAGAAGCAGAAATTGTTTCTGGTTGGAGTATTTCAGTGTAGTTTTGCTTCCAGCCCCCTCAGTTCTTCAAGACTGATGTATTGTGGCACGTACTCCCCTACTGTGTTAGCACAGAACCCTCACCAATGTCCTTTCCTTGTAATGTTGGACAGGAGACAGCATTTAGAGGTCAGACAACTGGATTTTCTGCAGCCTAGGCTGCTATGGATGAGCAAATTCCTACTTGGTTTAAACCACTGAAATGCTGAACTTTGAGACTTGTCCATTTGGAAGGAGCTGATTCCTGGGCCACAGAAATGGCTTGCACTAAGCAGTAAATGAAGTGAGAACAGTATTGTGGTCAGACAGAAGAAACCCATTGATTCCCATTTCTGCCATGTTTTCCGTTATCCTGTACCTGTCCATCAGGCAGCTGGAAGGCATAAGGATGAAGCACAGGTCATGCCAATCATTGTAGACTAATTATCAAGGTTTGTAGTCCTCATACACAGTATTCTTTTTGAAAGATGGGGCTTGGGGATGCTTTTTGTTTGGACTCTCTTCATCAATGCAGAGATGATGCTTGTCACTTCAGGCATTATGTGTTTAAATGACTACATGAAATTAATCCTGAAGAAAAACAATAACCTTCAGACTTACTTTTCCCTGACACCAGCAACTCATCTAGTGGTCAGCTTTTCCCTTGTAAGCTTTGGAGGAGTGTATCTCCACACTGGCTCTATTCTTCATGCTGGCTGAATCTGCCAGCAAGATTGCTAGAAACCTCTTGAGTTTCAGGTGGATATCTCTTGACTAGGAATGATCTTTATTTTCTTAATCCAGTCGTACAAATGATTCTGTGTGAGAGATTGTTAAGAATGCTAGAAACAAATAAACCAAAAAATAGCCATGAAAAGCATCTTACAGTCTTCTTGTCATCACGATGCGTGAGAAATACTTCCCTTAGACTATTTAATTGGCATTTATTAATGAAACTGAGTTTTCATTTTTTGTTCAGAGATCATAGAATCGTAGAATATCCTGAACTGTAAGGGACTTGTAAAGATCATGAAGTCCAACTCCTGGCTCTGTCCAGGACAACACCAAAAATCACGTGTCTGAGGTGAATTCCATGCTCCACTTCAGTGTAAATATGCACACAAAACAACAGCTTTTATATAATTTGAGCTGGGTGGATTGGGGTTATGCCAGGCATTTTTCTGTCTGCTGCCCTGCTGCATCACCTCCCGTTTTGTAGAACAGCCCATCAAAGGGACCTTAAGGTTGGATGATGCAGGAAAAAATCCATTTTTCATTTCATTGCTTGATCAGGACTCTGTGTCAGGCTGAACATTCACAGCCTCGTGTCACCCAGAAATTTTCTGTGAATATTCTGCAAACCATGAGTTGCAATGACAGGAATGCAAGTTAGTGTTACTACACAACACAAGGCGGGGGGGTGGCAGTTTGGTTTTGTTCTTTAAAGAAAACCATTGTGATTTTCGAAATACTTCTCTCTTCCCAGACACGGGTTGTGTATTTCTGTGAGCTTGGCCAAAGGGGCTCCTCCAATTTGGACAGAATTTTTCTCTGATGAACTGTTTATGAAGCTGCAATCTGAGTCTCTCCCAGTTCTGTCAAAAATAACCATAGGCTGCTTCTCTCTCTCCTGCTGTTATTCAGACTGTCTTTCATACCCTCCAACGACAGACGGCCTAGTTCATGTCTTTCCTGCTTTTTTGTATCGCTTGCCAGCTCTGCAAAGCTGAAGCTGGAGAAAGACAGGTAAAAAGCCAAGTTTTCCTCACTTTGGAAAACTAGAGGAAAGCCATCTGAATTCCACAGTGCTACCAGTTTGAAACATTTAAGCTTGGCTTTATTAATTTGGGAATGGCTGCATTTCAAGGGGTGATGGTTGGAATATCCTCTAGGAAACGCCTCATGCTTTCCAGAGTTTGCAGTTCCCTCCTTCTTTTGGATGTGTGAAAGAGATCAGCTAAGTAATTTGACTTTGTGTTTATCCCCTGTTGTTTTGTAAGGCTTTTTCCTCTTTTTGCAACAAGAGAAATCCAAGGGATTAGGTAAACTAAACACAAAAAAACCCCAACAACAATAAAAATAGCAGGAAATCCTGTAACTGAAATAAATGGCACTTTCAGCTTCTGTGGGCTAAGGGGATTCAAAGTCTGGGCACATCAGCCCTCTCTGTTCCCAATCCAGCTTGCTCCCTTTACATAATTTATTCTGGGTGGGTAGATGATTTTTTTTTTTCAGAGAAGTTGTTAAAAAGAGCTTCTCTAATGCCTCAAATGCAGCGAGCTCTGTGTGAAGGCAGCATACACTGCCACCGAGATGTCTCTTCTTCCCCACTGTTTTCCTAAGCCGGAAAGATTTCCTTGGCTGCTTTGGTTTCGGAGTCCAAGTGCTGAAGCAAGCAGATGGCACAGGGTTACTTTTGCCTTTTGAAATGCAGTGGAAGAGTCTTGGGCCAGATCCACCCTGCCCTTTTGGTACCTTGCCCCTGTTTTGATGCCTCATAATTCTTGTAGGGATCAAGACCCCCTAAACCAGCCTTGTGAGCCCAAGTCTGCTTGTGCTGCTGTAGGAATCACCCTGCAAAAAGCAGGGGAAGGCACCTGTGTAACAACCAACTCCATGTAGCCTTTTGCAGACCCTTCATCAGATTAGAGGGAGGCTACTGAGTGAACAAGGATGTGCTGTAGTTAAAGGCCAGTGTTTATTATTATCCTATTTAACATGGCAATTTAGGTCTACTGAGAAGCAAGCAGAGGAATCTGATAATGAGGCATTCATCTGCTGCATACAGGAGAGACCGGATGGTGTATAGGAGGCAGAAGTTACCTGGCTTGCTTGGGTACCATCTCAGCCTCAGTTCAGCCCTAAAATCAGAAGTAGACTGATGCAGGAAGGAAAGACGGTTTCTTTCCTCCAGCTGGTCCCTCTCATGGTGCCCCATTCGCTGCACAGCAGGAGCAGAAAAGGGAACTCGGGCAGTCTGGCATGGGAGCAGAGCTGTGGCAATCTGCTTGTCACACGAGCCCATCCCGGCTGTCCTAATCAGCAGCAAAAACCAACTGCTCCTTGTCCCTTGCCTTGCCTTGGGTCACCACCCAGCAGGTGATTGCAGGCGCCTGCTCCTTCAGGCAATTTTCAACGCATTGTGTTTGGCAAAACTCTTTTAGATGCCCTTTAAAAGCTCTCTTTCAGCCAGTGCTCCAGGAGTCAGGGTTTCTCTACACATTTTGTCTTATTTTGTGTTTTGAATGCTCTCATAGGTCCATATGAACATTGTTTAGCGTTTGAGGTCAGATGAGTTGCATCAGGAGCAAAGGCACTGTTGAAACAGGGCTTGTGACCACAGGCATTATGTATGTGCATATTAGACTAAATTTTAGTGATCGTGGCTGACAGATATTTTGTTACAATTGCAAACTTGAGATATTTCCTGCACTGAATCAGAAAGTGTCTTGCATGTTATTTTTTTAGCAGATGCATTGTGCACTGTGAGAAATTTCACACAACAGAGACTGGCAAAAGCCAGATGTTGCCATGAAATACCCATACAATGGAAGAGTAAATGATAAAGCTGAGTTTTTAACTTAAAGTTTCTGACTTTAGAAGGTTTAAATTCAAACCTTAAGGAAGCTCAAATCTACAATTTTAAATAGGCTGCATTATAAAATAGATTCTAGATGTGAGCTGATTTTTAGAAAAGGTAACTCTTATTCAACAAATCTGGTGGAGTTTTTCAAGAAGTTTCTGTGAAAGTGGACAGGTGTGAAATTGTGTATATAATCAAGCTGGATTTCCCAGGGGCATTTCACACAGTGTTACACAGGAGACTAATCCGTGCAGTCGCTGGTGAAGCAGAGAAGGGCCCATTTTCAAATGGAGAAAGGAGCTGGTTAGATGATGGAGGGCAGATTAGAATGGGGAAAGGTTATGGGCCAGGGGAAGAGAGGGGATGATGATTGGAGTGCAACAGGGACTGTTATTGGAGATCAATACTTTTTCACTCTCTATGTAAATGGCTTTGACAGAAGGAACCACCAACTTGTTATCCAACTTTTTGGATCGTGCAGAAGGGACTGGATGGGGGAGAAGCCACCTGATAACCTGGAGAAAACAATCCAGTACAGAGAGATTCAGCTGGGTAAAATGAACCATGAGCAAGAAGAGTAAATCTGAGTTCTGAGTGAACACATATGTTGAATGAGTGTATTTTTCAAGGATTTGAGAGCAGGAGAGGATTTGAAGAGTGCACATATCAGAAAAGTACTGGCATGATGTTTTGTATCCATGTGGTCAAAAAGACACAGAAAATGTGAAGCTGTATAAAAGGAAGCATTGAATAGAGCTTTCAAGGAAATACTACACCATTTAAAGAAGGATTTTTTTGATCATGTTTAAACTACAGTTACCAATACTTAGTACCATTCTATAGAAAAGGGCAGAGGTCCAGAGAAGAGCAGCATGATTTTGTATGAAGTCAGGAAGGGTTAAGCCATGGTAAAAGGTCTAAGAAGGGTAACTTGTAAAGGGCTTCAAACACTGACTTACAAGAAAGCTAAAAGGGGAAAAGCTAAGGAAGAATGAAGGACTCTGCCTTGGTTTGGAAAGAAAAAGTTATAAGGGGATAATTGAAGTTTCTGCAGTATGTTGAAGTGCATACCAAAGGCAGGAATAGATAAGCTCTTTCAATTAATATTAAACCCAGGGACTGCACAGCGTAGACTTAAGACTGAGAAACAGCAGGCCAATAGAAAAAAAATTCAACTTCTTAAGTCAAACTTGCTGAGCAGAGAATGGCTTCCAGAAGAAGCAGCAAGAAAGGTTCCAAAAGAAACTTTCCTCTTGCATGCCTCCTCTCAGTATTTTGAAATGATGCACCTGGAGCAGTACGTGACACGACGGCTCCCCGTGCCCAAGTACAGTCCGTGTCCATGTGCCACAAACAGGACAAAGTGCCAAGGCTACAACGGGCACATTTGACAGTGGCTTATCTATGTCCAGCGTGAAGAGGGTCTGACATTGATGTCTGCTGACATTTTTGCCTTGCTTTGAAGAGAGGGAGCAGGTGAGGATACCGTCCCAGTGCGTACTTGACTGCAAACCTGTTGCCCACATAAATCAGTCTCACTGTGCATTCCCTTCATTTGCCACGGCAAGAAAGTCAGCCCTTTTAATGCCAAAAGGTATCACAGCAAACCCAGCCCAGTCAGACGGTTCAGAAGTAGTGGAAGGTATTTGTGAAGACACTGTAACACGAGTAGGGGGTTGTGATTGCAGAACTGGAAGAGTGGAGGATCGTGCAGGGAGGTTGGCTAGAGGATATTTCAGTTGTATTGTTTAAATATAGAGATAGCACATAAACCTTTCCTTAGCCTTGATTCTGAAGTTCCTGTACCCAGCATGTGAATGGCTGGAGCTGTAGCAGAATTAAGCTGGTTTGCTTTTCTTTTTCTTTTTAAGGCATCTTTTTACTCCATGCTTTTATGGTATTTATCACAGTGGGAGCTTGGTCCAGAAATGAGGACTCTAGGTATTGCTGTAAGAAGTTAATAAAAATAACACATCTCTAAGGAATTAAAGTAGATCGCTTTGGGGCTCATTGGCTGCAGTTTTGTAGCAGCTTAACTATGATTTACAACTGCATATGAATTTTAAAAATTAAGCTAAGACTGTATAAGCGCATTATTAATTACATCTATGCTGAAGAAACACACAAACATTAGCTACATGAATTGGTTTAGTTAAATTGATAGAAAACCCATGTGCAGACCAGCCATTAGAAGAGCAGGACTTCATATTCCAGTTGTAGTTTTCTCCAATGTTCATGTCTGATAAACACTTGGGGAAAAGGCAAGTTTGGTAAAGGAATGTTTGAAAAGAGCCCTTTGGGCTTCAATTCAGGCATGACATAATTGCTTTTCAAGTATTTTCAACAACTCCAGGAATACAGATGAAAATATGGATTCCATTTTCCCAACAGTTCAGTAAAAGCAAGAACACAGAAAAGGGGAAGGTAATATGTTTGTCTGTGTATATTTGGGGTCTTTTCTCATTATATTTAAAAACAAGTGAAGGTTCATGATTTACAATTACAGGGCTTAAATAATAGTGAGTTTTATGTCAAGACAATGCTGGAAAGAATATTTGGCACAATAGTTAGAAAAGGCAGGCAATTGCTATAATGTTGACATCTTCAGCACTCCACACAGTGTTCCACTATAGAATATTTTAGAACAATTCTACAAAAAAAGTCCCAAATATTCTTAAAATATAAACAGGTACTCTGTTTTGTGTAGTGACATCACTACATCAGAAAAAACATATAGGCAGGCAGTTAAAACAGCCTGAACTTTCAATAAAATTGAAAAAAAAAACCCCAAACAAAAACCCAGCTAATCAAATTGCATTGTTGAATTTGAATAATAAGCCAAACCTTGGTCTCTCAAATATATGATCTCAAAGGCAAAAATTTTAATGCATGGAAAAATCTAAGTCAAGACATGCTCACACTTGCACACAGGAATTAATCAATGGATATAATACTCAGACATAAAACACGTGCATGTGTAAGTATTTTCAAGATTGCTGCCTACATTTAAAATATATAAATTTACAATAGTGCAAGATACTGTCACTTGGAGATTTATGGTATGCAGTTTCTTTAGTTGCATATTAAAGCTCATATCAGTGAGATTCGAGCTTTTCATGACATTGCTGTGGCACTGGAATTCTTTCCTCTTTCAATTTTCTATGAAATGAATAACCATACAGTATTTATCTGCTTGTCACATAAAACGTGATACGAGTTTTTGTTAAAGAGCAATGGCTTCAAAACAAACCTCACAACACTTCTCTCGTTATGTAGTCTTCCTAATTCTAGTCACTTCTAATATCTGAATCATTTGCTCCAAACATGTGAGGAGGTTCTGCAAAAGATTTGAGAACTGGTCTGAAATCTTCATGCACTTTGGCATGGAGCTCAAAGGAAGCAAATGTTTGTCAACTGAGCACTGTCAAAAATGAAGAGTAACTGGGGAGTATGAGGGTGGATTTCTGCTGTACTGCGGCTTCCAAGTCTTTCATTTCCACTGCAAGAACAGCATTTTACTGCTTTCATCTTCTGCCCCGTTACCCCGTTAAAATCAGTCACAAGTGGTCTTGCACATATATGCGCAAATAAATAAAAGCCTAAAATTAAAACCCACAGTGCAAGAAGTTTCCCTTATTGAAAGATAGAGGCAGAGCCTCCAAGGCAGTAAGATTTTTTTTGTCACTGCTGAGATTATGTGAGAGACATAAATATTACAATGATGGGTCACAGTAAAAAGCTAAAGACCACATAAAACATTTTAGCATAAATATCATCAATTTTGCAGGTTCTTAACAGGAAATTTAAACCCCAGGAGGGCCCTGAAAAGATGTCTGTTATTCTTTATCATTTTGGAATACATTACAAAGTAGACATGTATAGCATGTATAGCAGTGTAAATTAATTACTGGTTCATTACTTCCATCTTCCCCGTACCGGACCTTGTCCCTCTGTAATTTTTTGAGGGAGCAGGGTAGTAAAAGGACAGGTTTGGGTATGTTTTGGGTCTGGCAGGACCCACAGCCTGCTCAGTGTCAGACTTCAGTGATACAGATGCTACAAAAGGATGTGCTGTGCCGGTGGTAGTATTACTTTTTTCAGACATCAGTTCCATAGTGCAGCATAACCATCAGCATATTTCAAAAGAACAGCAAATAACTCCCCAAGGATAAAGTCTGGTAGTGGCTTCTAAGCCTGGTTTGAGCTTAACTCAAGCCAGTGAGCTGTGGGTGGAAGGCTGTGTGTGCAATATAAATCTCCTGGTCCATCTGTCTTGGGGAAGAATGCATTTTCAGGAATCTGTGTCTTTCTAATTGCTTATAAAAACACTTCGAGACAAGCCAGTGAATAAATTAAATTTGAATGTTTCCAGTGGATCTTTTCAGTTTTTCACTGAACCTAATTACTGTCTAATCTATGCCCATGAGTATGCAGTTTTAAGTGGGACGTTAGACTTTCACTCTGCAGATAAACTCTGTGGTGCATAAATTCATTAGTATTTGTGGAGGAGAAAACTTCAGTGTCTACTACCTTGTGGTTTTAATTTAAAATAACTACTGCATCTGAGTCATGCATTCTTATGGAAGAATAAGATGAGCTGTAAGGAGGGGAAAGATGCTTTCTAATAAACCGTGTCTTTTATTTGCCTAACTGAATTGGGGAAATTTATGTTTCACACAATAATTAAACTACCCTCGTAGCTCAAGATGTCATGCCTTCAACTGCAGTTTTAGGGAGCTCTGCCACAATAGGGAGTAGATTAATATAATGTACTGCATGAAACTTTTTGCTGCAAGGATGAGCGTGGCGCCGTAAGGAGCAGCCGCTGCTGCTTCAGCTGGAAATCTCCAAGTGTTTTGCAAAGGGAGACAAATAGCATCACTCCACTTTCACCAGCTGGAAGAACTGAGATACAGAGGCCCCGGGGGGGACTTTTCCCAAATTTTTTGAGTCACTTTGAGCAGGCAGAGAATAATGTTCTGCCTGTGCTGGTGTTGTGTTGCCTAAATCAAATCTGCTCCCTTCATTTGCAGAGCATGAATCCCTGAGCTTGTCGACACAAAGATTTTGTTGTGTTAACACTGCCCAGGTGAGATCTGCAGTAGTTTATTCATGTGTTGATGGGATCTGATGAGGACTGCAGTTGGAAAACAAGTGTGGAGCAGACCCGTAGGCACTGCCTCCCACTCTTTCTACGCCCCCCCTAATTAATACAATGAGTCTTAAACAACAAGCTTCCTTTATTATTTGCAGATCATGGGATATAAAAATCATTGTAGATTTAAAATGGACTATATTAACCCAAGTAATTCCGCCAGGGCTTGAGCTTCTATAGTGAAAAGTGTTGTGTTGTCTCTGGCTCAATTAGATTTTCCTCAGTGTCAATTTTAATTCACTTCACCAGAGCGTGGGGGAACTCTCAGTGGAAGGGAAAATGTTCCTTCTGAATGAGAGCCTCCTGTAGCCCACATTTCATTTAAGAGTTTTAAAATGCTTTGCAGTCCCACGTTCTCCCTTGAACGTCTGCTATTGTGCACCATAAGAGCTGAACAAAATCACTTGATGTTTCTTAATGTGACAAGGATCTGAGTTTGAACAGGAGGATGGAAATGGGGAAAGCTAGGTCCTTTGTTGCCTCTTCTTATTTAATAGTAATTAAAAAAAAAAAGTCTTGGTGAGCCTTCACGGCCAAACAAACAGCATTTTGTCAAATCTTTCCCACCCTTCCAAGCACCTGGCCATGCACACCGAGAAGTAAAAACTAGGCAGCAGAGTTTCCTTTTGCAATGCTGAGCCCAAGGCTGAGGTTGAATAGTCTGAGAAGCTGGTTTTTCCCCTTTAGATTTGGTATTTCCTACCTTCTGTGGTTGTCAGCACTTAGGTGTGGATTGCTTGGTTACACTCAGCTTAGTGCAGAGTAGTTCAGAATGACTGTTTCTTCCCTATTTTAAAGGGGGAAATGTAGTAGATCTTTAATTTGAGTATGCTTCCCATTGTGAGAAAGAGAAGATGAGAAAAAGATCTTACGATAGAACTGTAGGGGAAGGTTTACCATGGACAAGGGCCTGAAATGTCCATTGTGTGTAGGTGGGGCTTTCCAAAATGCTCCTTTCCATCATGTCCAGCGGTTTTCTCTTCCTATCTCTACACCTGTCCTTCCCACATTTTATTAAACTGTCAAGATATTAGACTATGTACACTGAAGTTTTACTTTTTGTTTGGGTGGGTTTTGGTTTGTTTGCTGGTTTTTGGGTTTTTTACTGACACCTCCCAGTTTCCAGTTTTGCAAATGGCTGAGGCTTCTTTCCAGTATATCACTGGGCTGTCTATAAGAAAACAGCTGGGACTATCAGCAAAACCACTCCATTGGGTCAAGAGATGTGGACCTCTGTTCTGGTTCAGACAGAAGATGATGCTGGAGTGCCCCATAGCTATTAATAATGCCAACTTGTGTATGAAAGGTAAATATGAAACTATCTGCATAAAGAAACCCTTCATGTTTTAGAGAAGAACTGTGCAAAACACTCTATGAAAATTCCGGTTTCCAAATTTGTCATCTCCCAGACTTCATTTTCAACAGTGTTAGCTTTCCAGTTAGCATGGAATAGTTTTCTGTGCTGTGTTGCTTGCCAGTTCTCACTTGGGTGTATATTGAGTTAAAAGGTGCTGTGTGGAAGTAGGGAATTATTATTATTATTACTATTATTATTATTGTCATTATTTAGCTGCTGCAGTTTAAGTAGTTCAAAAAAATCTCACAACTAAAGGTCAGCGTAGCTTGTAGGTTTGCACATGCACAGTACAAGTAACCTTCAGAAATTTCCTCATGACAAGATAAGTGCAGCAATTATATTTAAATGAGTGCAGGAGAAAATTTCACTGTAAACTACATTAGCTGGAGAGCGTGTGCTGTAAGAGGATTTAATTGAATTAATGTTACTTACTATCAAAAGCTCCATCTAGTGTATTACCAGGTCTCCATATTACTAAGAATAATATTTGGTTCATAAAGACCCCTGTTCAACTAAGCACACAGTCGTGATGACTTATTATTATTATTAAAGGTAAAGCATGTTTTCCCTGCTTTGCTGCAGAGGAGCAGGCTGGAGGCTGGGAACGGGGACTGTGTACAGAGCACGGAGTCACCCAGCCCTTTAACGAGGCTCTTTATGGACATTCCTCCCACCACTGGTTTTACAAGTGCCTAATGAAGGTGTGATTTTGGCGTGAGTGTCCCCCCTAGTTTGAGTGTAGCTGTTGTGGATAATGGGCTGCACCAGCGATGGGGACGAGCAGCAAAGTCAGGGTGTGCACGAGGGAGTCGGGGGGATCCCCTCTGGGGCTCTGGAGCCCTCCACTAATGACTAATAAGGAGTAACCCACGACCAGGGCAGAGGGATTCATTGAATAATCCTAGGGGTATTATTAATGCTGTTATTAATGCAGGATTCTTACTCTCACATTATGCTGAGATGCCACAGTGAGATCCAAAAAGGTATTTTGTGTGACTTCCTACATAAGAGCAGAAATGGAAATAGGTGACATTTGCATATTCATATAATATAAATGCAACACTCAGACGTGTGGCAACACAGTGACATAGCCAAAGACATGCCTCAAACCAGTGATAAAGATATCCGTAGTTTTCTGACTCTACTCTTATGTTTTAACCATTAAGGAGAAAATGTGATATACTGGATGTTTTTGCAGAATGTTTTTGAATGTCAAAAATCCCACTGAAGTCTGCGTCTCCTTTATGTTTGATATTATTTTATTTTCCCTTCACATGCATTCTTTAAAAAGCGAATACATGAAATCTAGTGAAAAAATCTTTTATTCTCCATTCATTCAGCAACAAAAACAACCAACAAAAACAACCAAAAGAAAAAAAGGAGGGGTTGAACCACTCTTTTATGAAAATTGGGAAACAGCGGAATAGTTTCTACAGCAACTTTCTTTATTGTTGACTGAATCAAATGGCAGAAGGTTTTTTCACCCACGCATCTTATATTTTAATCAGCCATATGTCACTCCTTGACTTCACCCACCCGTGTTTCTGCATGCGGGTGGCATTCTGGTACAGTCAGTAAGGCACATGCCATTCAAAGGAGTTACAATCTCCTCTTTGTTTTTGTGGTGTTGTTTTGGGGGAGAAAAAGAAAGAGTAATTGCCCGTGTTAACTGATGTTCATTACACGGAATTGTTTAGCTCTCTTAAAAAATCATTGATCTGCTTTTTCCCCCGTGAAAGTATTCAAGGTCTCAGTTCACAAAAGAGAAATCAGCATGTAAAGCAGCAGCCTGGCAATCTGTGCTGCAAGCAGCAGTGCCATGTTCTGTGCAGAAATGTCAGCAGAGTTTGCCGTCTTCAAAAGGAAGAAAAAAAAAAAGACAAATATTTAATAAGGATGAGCAGCATTATTACTATTGCCTTGATGTGATTTTTGGGGGCAGTCTGTTTAAAAGTAGAGATTTTTTTTTCTCGTGCATTTGTATGTTGAGTTTATGATCGAACATTCGTTAGGTGACATCTGGCACGAGCTGTTCCTCCTTCTCCCCAAGTTTCATGGCTTTGTTTTGTGTTTGAGGAGGATATTACAAAAGGTAATTTGACGTCTCATTCCCATTGGTATGGTCATGGTTTTAGCTTTTGAATTACTCCCTTGAAATAGGAGGAAGGGGCGAAAACACCATTTGGGTATTTTTAATAGGGAATAGACAGTATTTAGATTTCATGGCGAGTGCCCGTGGTGTGTTGTGTGCAGCAAGTCAAAAGTGCAGCTGTGGATCGTGGTCCATGTGCCACAGATAACAAAGGGACCCAAAATCTGGGGCTCCAGCCTTGTCCACATGCTCTTATTATCATTTGCTCTTTGTACTGCAGATGCACGTAACAGATTGTACAATATGCTGTACAAACAGATTGGTAAAATGATCTTTGTCCTGAAACAGTGATGGCAGAGCTGAGCGAGAAGGATTGACAGCGTGCCTGCGCTGAGAGCTGCACAGCCCAGACGCCACAGTGTTGGACCCATGTCCTCAACAAAAAGGGCTTTGTGCATCTTTAGTGAAGCGAAGGTCTGTTCTTGCTGAACTTACTGTAAAGGGCTGAAATTTTAAATGAGAATTAGAAGAAAACAGCACAAAGATCATTAGAGAGCGAGTAGGAGAAGGGAATGTGCCTACTTCTCCCTTTTTTTTTCTCTATTTTTCTTCTCATCTAACAGCATTTCTTCTACACTTGCCAAATCGAGCGTGTCAAAGGAGCAGACTTTGAAACTTTGGGTAGTTGCTCCCAATATTGGAACAAAGCCCTGCAAAAAGAGGCTGGGGCACGCAGGGCTGAGGCTTTGGTGACCTGACTGAGGGAGGCACAGCTCATGGAAACTCTGGCGCTCTGGAAATGACAGCAAGAGCAAGACTACAGACTTGGCTTGCCTTCCCTGGGCTACTCAAACAGGAAAAATCCTAATACTTAATGTCTTTTTCATCATCCAGGGCATATAAAGAGATCATCCACTTATGCCCTGTGTGGTTAAGAAAACCAAGAATTGCTCATCTTATTTATTGAAGTAGCTAATGTGCATTTCAAAGTGCCTCAGTGTTGGCTTGTGGGGGAAGGAGGAGTGAACATTAAGATTAATTTCAGTGAAAATATTTTTGTGGGAATAGTTTGCTCAGTGAATCTAGATCATCTGCAGCTGGTAGATTAATGATATAAGCTTGTTTATATGATTTTTTTTTAAATCAATAAACTATTTACGTGAAAATGGAGGTGTTTGGATTGTGCAAGCAGCTTTTTTCAGTGGAACTTCGCTTAGGGACGAGAAATGATTTTGCCATTTAGAAACACTTCTGTTTTTCTTTCGCGTGAAAGTGCTCTCTCACTAAAATTATTAAAGAAAACACTTTTCAACTCTGAAGTATTGCTGATATTTTGGCAGTGGCTCTGACCAGTAGTCCAAGTGATGGGAACTGCTGAGCGCTCGGTGCTTAAACAACTTGTGTTGACTTTGTGGTGAAATATATTTTATGACTGGATCAGACATAACACTTGCTCCACGTGGTTCTCTGGGTTTGAAGTATGATGGTACCCAAACATGCCAGGGTCCAGTGCTCAGTATCCCTGGCTGCTCAGAGTTGAGCTGCTGTGGCCTTCACCAAGAGAGGTGGGTCTCTACATTGGGCAAGAGATCTCTTGTTCCAGGATGCAAAGGTCTCAGGTTTGGAAATCTAACTTAAATGAAAAAAAAAAAACAACCTGCTAGTCCATCCAGCTTGTTGTCTGCCAAATCCATGCTTGTTCTGTTTAGTGCATTCCTAAATGTTTTGTCCAATTTTATTTGGAAGTGGACCATGGGGTGCTCTTTCCAACTCTCCCCCTGCTCCTACAAGATTAAATGTTTTATTATTGTACTGTAAACACACAGAGTCCTAACATTTTCTTTGGTATTTTGGTCCCCCCTCTTTGTTTATTTTCTGTTGTATAATCTCTCTTCTGTACTAATATTGATGAATAGGAGAGATGCATTTTCTGTCATGTAAAATAGTCCTGGGGATAAACTCTGCCTAGGATTTTGGCTGACCCCTTCATCAGGCTTAGCTCAGAAATTAATTTGTCATTACCCAGGTGCTATGCACTAAGCTTTACTGGCATAGAGGAGCGCCACATCCTGTATGTTCTTTGGAAGGAAAAAAAGTGATCATATAATCACTGAGACAGTAAACAGTCATTTCCAATCTAGTAATATTTTATATGAACTGGCACTGTATGTTGTATATCATCCATCTTGCTAATCCTTGTTCCACATTGCCTCCCACTTGAGGCCAAGAACATTACAGCTGTGCCAGAGAGTGGGTGGAAAAATAGCCTTATTATTAACCTAAGTTGAAAACATAATGGCTTTTTGAATGTCTTCATTCACGGATGCAGTCATACTAAAATATTAATACCCTTAAGTACAGAGAAACAGAACTTTCATTTAAAATCCATTGTCCATGTGTGTTGCAAAAGTGAAAGCCTTAAAAGTGTTGTGAATGCCGTGTAACTTTTACGTTTTACCCTGTAAATGTCAGTATTCTGTAAGAAAGGAGCCAAAATATTCTTCAGAGGGGGTTTTGAGCAATGTTGCTGCCATTACTAGCATTGCCTTGTGGTAAAGGAAAAGGAGTTTCTCCAGTTTTCTCCTTCTCTTAAAAGCCTGGTAATAATTGAATGGATATTGAAACACACATAATGACTTTTTAGTACCATGATCAAGCAGGGCTGGATTGCCAATGTCAGTGTTAGTTTAAATCTCATCCCCAGTGGGACCAGGAATGTTCAAGGTTCATGTGTTTTCTGGGAGCAACCATCACAACGAGCAGAGGAAAAAACTGCAAGCCCCAAACTGCAAACTGATTAATCTTCGTAGCACCCTAACATCCCCCATTTACAATCAGAAAGGAATGAAAACTGAGTAAATCTGCCCCACAGCATCACTGAAAAGCCACAGAAAAAGGAGATGATGCTGTTCGCTGTGGTTTGCCTTTCCTAACTCTGTTACTTCTGTATGTATCATCCCAGTAAAATATGAATCTTCCCCAAACATCTTTAGGAGGTGTAACAATTGCTCTTGAACAGTATTCAGACAAAAAAAAGAAATAAATCTTGATTGTACTAATTCATGACTACAGCATGAAGAAATGTCCCCTCTTTTAAAAAGCAAAATAAAAGGATTCAAACTTCCAGTGTATCAGGCCCTGTGTTGTAAATTAGCCTAATTGTTTTAGAATTCAGAAGTGTTTCATCATTTTAAATTGGGCTTGTCTGATATTTAGTTCCACATTTTTTATAACTCTGCAGGACTAATATGTAGCCTGTTGTTGCACATGAAAAGCTTTTTTTTATCCTAATTTTTAAGACTGATGGAATGAGAGGAGGTTGACAAGTAATCTCTTAGTTATCTCTGTGTCGAAGCTTATAATATGCTTTACAGTGAAAATGTGCAATATGCAGTTCCAGAAATAATTTTGCTATACATTATGGTTTATCTTTCTGGCATACAAAATGTAAGAGTGAGTAATACTGAAGTCTGATAGAGGATTTCAAATTGCTTGGAAATATCCTTAAATTTGCCCTAATAAGGTGTAGCAGGAACCAAAATACTGTACAAAATATGAGTCCCAATTTTACCAGGACTTCCGTCCAAGCACATCCTTATTCCCCCATACGGGGGGGAATATCCCATCTCATACGGGTAAAGAAATTTCATATTTTTAGGGCATCATATTGCAGTTTCTCTGTTAACCCCCTTACTGTGGATAAACACACGTCATCTTCGAGCAGGGTTTTCTTTTCTGAAATGGCCAAGTGATGCCTGTTCCCAATGAGAACTGATGGTTGCAGGGCTCATTTGACAATTTCACCTGTAACCCACCATTTCTCAGTTCCCGTTCAGGAAAAGTTTGCATTGTTTTTGCCCAACATAGATATTTTACACCATAACAACATGCAGAATAAAATAGGAGAGCACACTATAAAGTTAGCTCAAGGACGCTGCTACCAAGATATGATTGCTCAGGGGGTTTATTTTGCTTTTGTGGGGTTTTTTTTAGCTTGTAGTTAAGGCTGGGGACTTTATTCTAAAGCCCTCTGCATTTTTTGGTAGCAAAGCCGCACATCTGTGATATTTTGTTGGAGATGCTCCCGTGGCTGCCATGATGACCTGTGGAGAACACCGTACAGAATCCTGCTTCTCCAGACGTGATTAGATACATTCAGGAGCCGCATGCTATTGATGCCAAGGAACACTGAATAGTTTCATCTACTTTGCAGACAAGCTTCAGTGTAAGCCCTCCTGCCACTGCCTGCTCAAGGCCACCTTTGACAGCCGCAGGAGCCAACACATCACTGTTTAGGCACTCGTTTTGTTCCTTTTCTCTATTTTTCCTTCTCCCTCTGATTAAGTTGCCAATCATCCAGCTTCTTTCTCTTCTTGTCTTGATAAGTTGCCAATCATGTCATACAGCCTGTACCTCTCTAGCCAAGTATTTCTCTTGTCATAACTTGGAAACAGGCTGCTGAAGATTTATTTCAAATCTTGGTCCGATTAAATGCCGCATCTTGATCTTTGGAGAGTCATAGGACCTATAGATCATGGTAGTAGTCTTGTTTGGACTTCTCTGAACTGGTATTAGTTAAAGGACTTAAGATGTGTCCCATGGGACTGTGCAACACAGTCGCAATATTCCCTTCCCTGAATAGATATTAATTATTGGTGAATAGATCTTTATTAATCAATTTTCCAGGGCATACATAATTGCTAGAAGTAAACCATCCATTGTATGAAGACTTCTGGGGAGAGTAACATATGTATTTGTGTGGGACGTGGGGTTTTATGCTTTGCTCTGGTTATTGAATCATTTATACAAAGATAAGTGGTAGCACCATTTAGGAAGGTTTTCTATACATAAATAGTAATGCGAAATTAAGCAAAACTGGAAGTGTTTATTGTGGAAACTGTATTTAAAATTAATTTTTGTGAGATTGCAAAATAGTTTCCTGGAGAAATTATGGGAAGTCTGATTCTGGGAAATCTGCAGACGGGATGAGATAAAACATTGGAAGAATTACATGTAGAAGCATAATATGCAGTCCTCTCTGGGAGGGGAGCTTAGCTGAATGTTCCTGCCTCTAACAGTTTTATAATTCTATTAAAACTGCTTTCCTAGATATACGAGATAACACTTTTCCCCATTGTTTATACTTTACTAGCTCTTTTTCCAATCAGGAGGAAAAGACTGTATGAATCACCTTAGCTTTTCTCTCTCTTTTTGGAAGTACATGTGTTACACATCTATTTGTATCTCCCTCCATTGATTTTATGTTAGTTAATCAACAGACGAAAATAAAGAAGAATAATAATTAACTAGGATAACAATCTCTTACAGCAAGTATTTTCCTTGCTCCGGTGACGCTGCCCAGGCAAGGTGAAACATGAGCTGTAGTTCTTTATGGGGACACTTTGTGTTTTTACACTGTTAGTCTGTGCAAAACAAGATGCTGTGCAAGGGGCAAATGTGAGGCAGGTTGGGAGGCAGTTGTGAGATATCTCTCAAATATCTTTGAGCTTGAGCTTTCTGAGCATGGATCCCCCACACAAAGTGTGTTCTTCATTCTCATTGCTTGTGCTCATTAAGTGCTGCCATTTATTTTTGTGTGTCTGCACAAATATATGGCTTTATTACTAAAGTGGTTTGTTTATCTTTGCTGCTGCTGCATTTATTTTAGCACTCATCTAAACAATTAATTAGGGAAATACTTGAGTGCCGAATACACTTCTTCAGATACCACTCAGTTAGGTTTTTTTATTTATTTCCAGGAGCATCAAGCATTTAAAAAAGCCTATCTTTTGCATTTTTTCCTAACCATGCCTTTTTCCCTCTTGTTTGAAGTCTCCACAGCAGAGTACATTGCTTTGAAAGATCATGGGCCCTGTTGAGAGTTCAAAGCCAAGTAAAGATGATGCTTAAAGTTCAAAGGCTCTGTGGAGTTGCATCTTCATCTGCATAAAATTGTTTCAACCAACTAGAAAGACAGAAAAGTTGCCAGGAATTTCCTGTATGTCTTTATTATTATTATTATAAAGAAAGCTTAATTGGGGAACAAATGTGTCACTGCTAACAAGTTCAGGGAAAGCGAAGCTCCTTAGATGAAACACTGCTTGAAAGTGTACACAGTATAGGAAAGATTTGACATGTGCTGTGACCCTGTGAGAGTGAAGCTGTGAATGCCTAGAAATCAATACAAGATGTGTAAAGGTTCATGATGTTGAAGTCAAGAAAGAGTTGAAAGTGTTTGACTGCATCCTGAGCAAAGGGAACAGGGGTGTGATGGATTCAGACAATGGATTTAGACCCAAGTTTTAAACATAGGGAAAAGTATTTCTAAGGGGGAAAAAAAATTGTCAAAGAGTTGAAAATTAGCTCCATGAAAATAGTGTGTATGTTGTAGCAGATCATGACTCGGAGCGGAGGCTTTGCCAGTTCTTTCACTGGCAGAGAACGGAGCCCCTGATCAGGTGCCTTGGCCAACAGCAGCAAAATACAGGGTTGGGGGGAACAGGTATTTGTTCATTCAAGTTCAGGGCACTTTGAGGCAGTATTCAACCTAGAATGTCTCCCCATGCTACTTAAGCATCCCTTAAACCATCTCAAATGTCTTATATTGATTTTGTCCACTTTCTATAAGCTAACTTTTGGAGGAAGAGTGCCAGGCTGCAGTGAGTTACATGGAAGCAGTGCTGGCAGGTGTTGCTCTGCTGTTACTCACGTCACTACGTTTGCAGTATCTTTTTGCCTCAACTTTTATTTTTTTCATGATTTCTTCAGAGTATTCCTTTGAGCTCAGAACATTTTATTCTTTCTATTTTACAAGGAAAAGCTAGGGCATAGAGAGATGAAATGCCAGGTTGTTCAAAAGCATTTAGGCATCGAAAGATTCAGATGGGCATTGAATGTTATTTTCAGAAGAACTTCAACACCCTATTCCTAGAAATGAGTGATCCAAGGTCAGGTTTTAGATTCTCTTGCAAAAATGGCATCCAACTCTTCCAGTTAAATGTTGAAACCACCCACATCATGTTCTTACCAAGTTTCTGGGTAAGGGATAGGGTTGGAGCTTTGTTATTGTTTTTTGAATGAGTTATGGGTCAGCAACAGCAATTTTTCCACTCTGTGCCTTCTTTTATAACTCCTTCTCCCTGGACCTTTTCCTCTTTTGTGTCTTTGTACTGCTAGTTCTGGCTTTTCCTATGCTGT
The DNA here is from genome assembly GCA_013396755.1 of Sclerurus mexicanus. NCBI lineage: Eukaryota > Metazoa > Chordata > Aves > Passeriformes > Furnariidae > Sclerurus > Sclerurus mexicanus. The sequence continues at coordinate 1,944,608 of VWZF01006451.1, read as the reverse complement.
CCTTAGAAGACACAAGCTCAGAAGTTTAGAGCTGTCAGAGGGGTTTAAACAAAACTTCTTGTCAGATACAACGGGACTGGATAAACTGTGACTTAAAAAATGCATCATGTTATCATGATTTCTTAAATGTATTGATATCTTTCTAAGCACAAGATGTAACATAAGACACTTTTATTGTCTTGTGTGCCTCTGGTAACATGGGCTGTGCTGGGATGTTCCTGGAATCATCATTGAATCATGGAATGGTTTGGGTTGGTAGGGACCTTATGGATCATACCATGGGCAGGGACACTTTCCACTAGATCAGGTTGCTCAAAGCCCCATCAAACTGGCCTTGAACACTTCCAGAGATGGGACATCCACAGCTTCTCTGGGCAACCTAACCTGCTTCTGTGTCTCACTGCCCTCACAGTAAAGAATTTCTTCCTAATCCCTGACTGAAACCTGCCCTCTTTCAGTCTGAAGCTGTTCCCCCTTGTCCTAGCCTACATGCCTTGGTCAAAGTCCCTCTCCAGCCATCTCCAAGCCCCCTTTAAGCAGAATAAGCTGCTACAGTCTCTGATTCTGTTTTTTTAGAAAAGAAAAAAATATTAATTCCTGTGTTCTTGCTATGAAAAAACCCATCTTGTGTGTGAAATTTGCTTGTGAATGAGAGCTGGTTCCCAACTGATGAATACAACAATAAAACAGTAATTTAACTGATGTTGTCTGCTAAAGTTAAATAAGCTTGCAATATATTTCTGAAGGAGTTAAGCTGTGTTAGCAGGGATGTCGTGGAGAAGCCACTTAAATTCCTTCATTGCCATTTCACAGAATCACAGGCTGATTGAGGTTGGAGGGAACCTCTCGAATTCATCGTATCCAGCCCCTGCTCAAAGCAGGGTCACCTACAGCAGTTTTCTCAGGGCTGTGTCCAGACAAGATTTTCATATCTCCAGGAATGGAGATTCCACAAACTTGTCTGGGCAAACTATGCCAGCATTTGATCACCCTTACAATAAAAATGTTTTTTCTTTATTTTTGAGTGGAATTTCCTGTATTTTAATTTGTGGCCATGGCCTCTTGTCCTGTCATTGAGCATCACTGGGAAGGCTTCATCTTCTTTACTTCCTCCCCATCAGGCAGTTATAGACATGGATAAGATCCCCCTGAGTGTTTTCTTCCCCAGGCTGAACAGTCCCAGCTCTCCCAGTCTCTCTTCGTAAGAGATTCTCCATCCCCTTCCTCATCTCCATGGCTGTTCGCTGGACTCCCACCAGTATGTCCACATCCCTCTGCTGGGGAGCCCCGAAAAAGGTCCAGCACCCCAGATATGTCTCAGCAGGACTGAGCAGAGGGCAAGGATCACTTCCACTGACCTGATGGCAGTGCTCTGCCCCTGCAGCCCAGGATGCCATTGGCATTTAACCAGGGGAAATAATTCCCAATACAGAACATAGGTTTCTCAGTGACAGCATGTAAATTGCAATTAACTCTCAAAAATTTGAGGATTTCAAAAGGATCATTTTATGGTAAAGCTGTTCTAGTCTGAGTGGTTTTTACTACAGAGTTGAACTAGGACTTGAGTGGCTTTTCAGGAATCACAGTGCAATTAGAAGTTTCATCAGAGCAGTGATCTGATGTCACGAGAAGCCAGTCATAGTGATCTCTCTCAAGCATTCAAGTGAAAGAAAAAATAGAAGGAAATCCAGGAGTATGAGATGTATGTGCTGGGAAGTTTGATTTGCTACTAGTGAATGCCAGGATTGGAGACTGTGGGGCTTTTGAAATGTCATTAGGGAAAGATGTGTCCCTGCCTATGTTAATTTATGTAAACATGATCTTTGTAGAGACTTTTTGAACTGAAATACAGTGTCACAGCAGTTTTCTGCTCTCAGAATGGATTAATAAGGAAGGACATCTTAATTTTGTATTTCTGTTTTTTGTAGCATCTGTTCTCTGGACCCTCTTTCTCTACTAAATCCAAAGATTACTTTTAGCAGATGGTCAGACTTAGGGGTTAACTTGCACAGAGGATGTGTTATTTCACTTTAAAGCCAGTAAACTTAAACAAGTAATTGTTTACCTGGCCAAGGAAAAGGGAAACAGTGATTTGCTAGGAAGAAAAGAGTAAGAATTTGTATGAGGGAAGAAGAAAGTGAATTAAAGATTAAGGAGAATTAGTGTGAGAATAAGAAGGAAAAGATGAAAATAAAAGGTAAAGGAGAACTGAGTGGAAGGCAGCACAAGAAATAAGTAACTATTTGTATTTTCATTTTTTGTAGTTCTATTTAGATGTCCTGCTAGGTTCAAGATTTCTTTGTGATGCAATGTATATACATACTGGCAGGCCTTGTTTAAAACTATTTCCAAATTCAAAAACAAAACAAAACAAAACAAAAACCAAACAACAACTCTTGTGTTTTGTGTATATTCTTTTCTGTATTTTACAAGTGGGAAGTGCAGTGACTTCCCATGGGAGACCCCTCACAGAGCTAGAGGCTGGAATGCCACCTCCCACCCTCTCCCCCTGCTGTCCTACTTACTTGAACATTTCTTTTCCAAAAGCTCTGACAAGCAGTTTTTATTGTAAGCCGTATGGACTGATGTATAAGATCCCAATTATTCTCTGCCCCTGAGATCTGGGAATGGGAATGGACCCAACATGAACTTGACAAGAGGCACTGAGCAGCTGCTTTGATTTTCTGGCTGGTGTTGGTTGACTGACAGCTGTTTATCTCACAGGGCTGGGAAGGCAATGGCTCTCCCTAGGGATTTACACTCGGTGGGTGCTTGGAGGGGCCAGCAAAGGAGGAACATCCCAGGCCAGGCTAGTGGTGTTTCCATGAACCTGCAGATCAGGGTGTTGATGCAGTGCTGATGTGCAAGTCCAGTGCCCCTGACTGCTCAGCTCTACCTTCACAGCATTTTCTGAGTTTCTCTTGGAATGTCTCTCACCCACTAGTCAGCCCAGGCCCATAAAGCTCCGCTTCCATCCCATCACGCAGTGATGGTTTCTTTAGGGATAGATTAGTTAGTAATGACATAAAATTGCCTCAATGCTATAAACCTGGTTTATGTGTATTTATTTACCCTGCCACCATGTATAGACTCTAATTCTGCATCTGCTTTTTTTCCCTCCTTTATCACTGTCTAGTGCAAGTATCATATGAGTATTGCCAAGCTGCAGATGTGGAAGTTAGCCCCTTCCTTCAGAAGTAAAGCAGAGAGCACCAGCATTGTGGCCATTAGCTTTCCATTCATTGCACAGCCAGCAGGAGAGTTCAGGAATTTGCAAAAGCTGCCATTGTCCTATATGGAAAAATGTACATTGAAATTCTTCAGATACTTGTACAGCTATTAGCCATTTAAAACTGTTTAATATAAGTGGCTTATTTCAGAGAGCAAGAAAAGTAGATTCTGGCAATTTTGCCCTTGATATCTTTTCTATCTGTGTCGCACTTTAGTCAAAATTTACATAATAATGGGTAGGGAAGTGTTGTGGCACACTAACCGGTGCATATTAGTTCTTAGTCGCTTTCCCAAAAGGCTTGAAAATGCAGCAGATTTAATCTA
>VWZF01006451.1:1923868-1941041 GCA_013396755.1 Sclerurus mexicanus | reverse complement strand
TCTAGGTCAAAAAAAAAAAAGGAAAAAAAACCCCCTTCCATTTTGTAGGCAGAGGACATTTATAGAGAGCATTTGTATTCACAAGGGTACAGGAATGACAGAGTGCGACTCCTCCAAAAGAGCTCCCCGGTGCAGCTGAAGGCTGACAGCAAACTAGGACTTGTGGCCAATTAACAGAAAGGCCGTCATAACTTGCAAGGCATGGAGAGAAAAAATTGAGCTCCGTGGGATCATTTTTCACTGGCCATTTACGGGGCTGTTACCGGCCCGGGAGTGTTCGTGCTCTAATGTGAGTGGGGCGATGGGGGCACTCTGGGGCTGGGGCACTGCCACCCTGCATTTTACAGCCAGGAGGGAAAATAGAGCACGGGGTGGAATTTGGCACGTCCTGGTTGTGAATCCTTCTCACATGTGAGCCCCTGCCTACATTCAGCTAATGCATTAATATTAGAAGTGGCATCGCTATAATATGTGCTGTCAGTAGAGTGGCAATGTGGTTCCCTGGCTGGTGACAGGACTGGTAATACGGTTTCCATCAGGGTGCCAATTATATCAAACTATTAGCAAACCTGAGCTAATTGGGAGGTGGCATCGTTAAAGGTTGTTTTCTGCAGCACTCGACAATTCTATCAAGGATTGCTTGGGGAGTGAATCGTTGTCATTGTACTCTCCAGTGACACCATATACAATAGGGCATGAGGATGGTGCAGGTAGGAATCAAAGCACATCCCTGCCTTAGCCACCTTCTTTGTTCCGTTGAACAGAATTTAAAAATTAGTTGGATTTTTATTTCTGGATTCCTTTGTCAAGAATGGCTGTGTTTGCCATTCAGGCAGTTTTTCTTGGTTTTTTATGGAATCAGCCAACCCAAATCTCTAAGACTTGAAACACCTCTCCTGGTACTAGACTGGTGTCTTGAGCACAGGTTAACTAATTGCACTAACTGTAACACAGGAAAAATGCCAGGCAAGGCTCCCATTGCACTGCACCAAATGTAACAAATGTGAAAAATCTCATCGCCCAACCACACACCTGAACTCCTTGGAGCAATAGGTCTTCTCACTGGCTTTAGTGGGAAAGAATTTTTAATGTCTTCACTGGCTTTTGGAAAATGACATTACAGGTCATGGTGGGCTTGGTTGCAAATCGCACTGTTCAGGCAGCTGTTTGTGGTTTACAGAGCAGTGTTAATGTTTAAATTTCGCTAGTGGAGGAGTGAATGTGGAAATTAAGAGAGGAACATTTGGAGGGGAAAAAAAAATAAAATAAAAAAAAATCTTCCTTAATTTAAACCAGTTTGAACTGTGCTGGATTGACAAGAAGCTACTGTCCCCATTGAGATTCCGGGCTTGTATGAAGCCAGCACCTGTTCTGCTTGCAAATGAACACACAAAAGTGAGCTTCATTCACAGAAAGAAAGAAACATAGCAGGACTTCACTCATTTAGCCTTCCAGGGCCTTCAGTCCCTTGATCTGTCAGCCCCTTAGAATTCAAACGCAGCCTTTAAAGGAATTTTCAATTCACAACATGATGACTTTGTTGATGTCCTGAATGTGAATGTATTTTGAATTGAATTTGTCTGCCAGGATTCCATTACTTGCTAAAAGAATACAGAGTTCAATCATCAGATAATCATTATAGCTGTTTTGAAGTGTTTATTTTATTAGTCTAGAAGGTAAAGCAAATTTCATACTTTTAAGTTGTTGCAGGCTTTGCAGGTGCCCTGATAAGCTCTTGTATTTCTATACCCCATGGTTAGGGTTCAGATACTGGCAGCAGGTGATAATATGCACAACGCAGAGAGATCCAAAAAGACAAATTTTGACAGTTGAAAACTATAGAAACTAATGCATCAGACCAACAAATCCAAGGGGGTTTTTTCTCCTGTATCTTTTCTCTTTTAATTCCCAAAAGTTAAATTTTCAGGCCTGACAAACTGCGGGTTTTTCTTCAAGCAAATCAAAACCTCAGAGCATCTTGTAGAACAACGAGTGTGAATTCCTGTCCACTCACAAGGGTTATTGTCTCATATGAGTAATTCCTGGTAACTTTACCATAGGAGTTGTATATTCAGTTTAGGAAGCTGTACGAGACTTTTTCATACCCGAAGCAAGATGGAGGTTGCTGTATCCATTCAAGCATGAAATCCTGGCTGAGAGATTAAGCCTCTTACACAGATCCCAATGCCGTTAAATGCCAACAAGGACCATGTAAGCCACAACACCAAGTGGAGGACAGCTTCCCTTTGTTAGCTGTTCAAAATTAGAAATGTAAACACCTCTCACGGAGTAATTGGCCTGTGTTTGAATTGAGAGAAAGTGATAAAAATAATGGCACGGCAAAGCTCTTACCGATGTCATACAGCTGTATCTTGCAGCCTAACAAAGCCATGACTGCTCTGTGGGGAGGTGAGTGTGGGTCATAGAGCAGAAGTCACACAGAAGAAGTCCCATTGCATGAGGTCACTAAGAGCTCTTTGAAAAAAAATCCTCTTGCTCACAGGAGGAATGGCGTTTTTTGAAGTTTCATGGTGAAAGCTGCCATTTGTCATAATTCCACAATGCGCACATGTCCTCCAGAAACCCTGGATCGCTGCCAGCAGAAATTCGTGGCTGCAGTGGTGTGAGAGTCCTCCCCACTTTCTCTTCCCCATCTCTAACTTCTAAATGACTGATTTAGTGAGCCCATGGCTTCATGATCCCCCTGTAATCCTCTGCTGCCTTCTCTGACAGTGACTCACGTAGAGCTGTTTCCAGCCATACACACGGCGGTTTGCCCCTGTCACTGTCTTGCTAAACAGGTTTCCATGGAAATTAAATAAATAAAATCTCCACCGCTGGTGCTAATTGGTGCCTTTGGCAGGCTGAGCAAGGGCTTGTGAATTGAATGTGTCATGGAGAATTGAATGTGTCAACTCTCTCCCAATGGCTGGGACCTTGAGGTCTTTTTCTGGCACTAAATTTCCTTTGAAAAAAGAAAAAAAAAAAGGAGGAGGTGGAGAGAGAGAGAGAAAAAAAACCCAACAAGCTGAAATAAGAGATCTTTTCCCTTTTTTTAATGAGGTGTTGAAGTTGAGCATTGTAGTGTTCACACTGCAGTTTACTTGTCAGATGCCTTGAGAAGTAGGGCTGTTTTCTGCTGTTGTTTCTCAGGCATCCCATTTGTTGCCATTAGATGCTGAGCAGCACAGAGTGGCAGGTTTTATTCAGTCTGTTCAAGCATCTGGCAGGATAGCCGTGAAGTTGTTGCCGATGTCCTTAAGGGACTGGAGGGATCTGCATGATTCATTCAGCATTTTTTTTCAAGGTACAAAGAAGAAATGTCTTACGCTGTAGTAAATACTGTTCCAAGTAGAGCACAACCAGCTTAGCAGAGCGCAGGAGATTTGCTGCTTTGGTGGACTGACTGGCAGCACGAGCTCCTGTGCCTTTGGGCAAGAATGCACTAACCCACGTGGAGTTAAACTGGGCTGTATTTCAGGCTGCTGAGGATTGCCAGAGCCATGTCCCCAGACCAATTCAACATTTTAAGTTGCCCTGACTAGGAGGGGAGAAGGTTATCACTGCCAGGCTTTGAGTTATTTGGATGTCAAAAACGTCTAGTTGTGGTTCAGGCTGCTGTCGAGTTTGTTGGTGATGAAGCCAAGATTATGTGTGCAGGGGGCTGGAGAGGGGATGGTTGTATTTTTTTACTTTTCTTTCAGTAGGAATTGTACTTTTTCTTTTCCAGCTAGGCCATTTGTTTGTCTTTGTCAACATTACATTTTCTTTGGAAAAACGGAGGGACGGAGGAAGGTCGTTTCCTCTTTGTCTTTCAGCAGGGGACAGCTACCACAGATTAACCATGTCCTCTTACACAGGTGTCTTCTCTTCCAATATTCTTGCTGAAAAGATTGAGTTTGGCACTTTCTCCTATGTACTGAGCCAAAGGGATTTTATTCCAGGGACATCTTCTATGCAGTTTGCATAACATGGCAGTGAGCACCTCTGGAAAGTCCATAGGCTGAGAGATGTTTCCTGGGGGACCACATGCTCTATTGCCTTTTATCTTCTTCTGTGTTCTCTTATTTTCTTTTTTGAGTCAATTCCTGACCTCTGTACCAGGTAGCTTCAGATTCAGGTGTCCACAAATGGGTGCCTGTGCTCAACTCAAACCACAGCAAACAACAGGCTCTTGTGCTTTTTGTATTTTTAGTTTTTTTAAGAAGGTACCAGCCAAATGTGTCCAGTGAAAAAATTTTATCCATGTCCATTTTCAGATGTGTCAGTCTGTGAACTCAGAAGTCTTTATTTTTGTTGAGGTCCGATGACCTGCCTGAAACATCTCCACGTTTCCCATTAAGCTGCTGGTTTCTTCCAGCCCTCATTCACAGAGACATTTTTCTCCCCTGAGCTATAACTTGCCAAAAATGACCAGTTAAAAGGGTATTTCACAGCATATTCATCTTTCAAGTGCAGTTCTTTCAAGTAGTGCCAAGAATGATAAACCAATAGATTTCAAACTTCTCCTTATCAGAATGAACCCACAGAGCTGAAATCTAAAATGAAACTCTTCAGGCCCACGGAAAAGGACATGGCAATTGCAAAGTTGTGATTAGAGCTTGATATTTTCCCCTCTGAATTCTCTCTCCTGGCTAAAAAGCTTTATATTAAAAAGCTAATAAACCAAATGAAGAAATTACAGAAGGTAGACTTTGGAGCTGGCTGGCAGGTTAGAGAAACATTGCGATCTTGTCTCAAAGTCTCACTGTTAAATGTCGCAAACTCGGATTCATTTCCCCATTTTCATTCTTGAGAAAAACAATGTAAATTTTCAGAATTTTCCAGTGAAATAAAAGGTTTATGAACACTCACAAGATGCACAAACCTTAACAGGCTGTGGCTCTCTGTAACACACATCCCTGCAAACAATGTTCCGCTTACTGAAATAATTATTAAACCGTCTCCATCGTAAAGTGTGAAATTTTAAAGAAGCTGTTGGCAGTATGAAAAATGTTTCTCTCAGCTGTGTTATGTCTGCATTACCTGCCTGCCCATGTGCTGCAGTGCCTGCAAGTGATTTTCTGTGTTAGGGACAAACTCACTGTATTCCAGTTGGGAATACATGGTCGCCTTTCCTTGTTACACAGGGGTAATGGTTGTTGCTGGCCCAGCTGCAGAGCTGGAGGGAGCACTCCCAGTGCCATGCACAGCTTGAGCCGACCGAGAGGCAGCAGAGGGGCTGTTCTGGATTCAACCCTTCCTTCCAAGGACCACCTCCACACAGTTACTTAGAGTGCTTGCTGTGTTCTGCTGTGCACCACACCTTCTCCTTGTCTCCTTTGCCATCACGGGCATGCTGCATGGGTGAACACAAGTGGGCATGTCAGGTGGGCTGGGATGTTTCACCTTGGCCAACATTAGGGAGCTGATGCAAACATCATCTTTGCTCGCTGCCTAAAGCACAGATTATTTTATCTGTGTCACGCTCCAAGGGAACACCAAGGCTCGCGAGCCAGGGTGTCTTTTATGTGCTGATTGGTTTTGACATTTCTCCAGAGTTGTAACAAATCTCTGACTGTGATTAAGAGAATAGGATTGTTTTCTGATTCACCAGTAAGACCTGCATCATCTTGTTTGGATGTGAAGTAGGTTTTTACTTCAGGAGCCACTTCTGCCTCCCAACCAGCATTATTCAGCATGTTTTTTCCTCTCCCCACAGCAGCTGGATCACCAAACACCACATCTGCATCCACAAGTTCTGTATGAGCTTTGAGGTCTCTCCTTAATGTGCCATGGCTCCTAAGAACGGGCTGCCCATGTTCATGGGTCAAGGGCTGGATTCAGCCCCAGTCTATTTCCCCTGCAGAGTAGAACCAAATATTCTCAAAGGGTGTTCCTGCATCACTGATTTACTGTGCTGGGTGGGAGCTTTCTAAGCGTGAATTCTCCTTGTGTCTGTACCTGCAATCTTGTGTTATGCACATAAGTGTACAAGTGGTGCTCTCAAAGTGATTTCCCTCCCACTGGAAGTAAAGTTGAAGTCACAAACTGGGATATTGTGTTGAGCATCCCACCTGCAACGTGGATGCAAGGATGTCCCTCAGGAGGTTCTCTGCATGAACGCTGTGCATGCCTAGGAGCAGGTGTCATGGATATGGGGCATTACAGGTCACAGCAAGGCAAAGCCTGGTCCCTGCTGTTTTTCCCATGCATGTCACATCGTAGCTCTTCCCTGAGGATCTGCCTGTGAGCCCTGACCTTGCTGTGGCGCTGGTGTTGAGCTGCCTAGGTTGTGCTGCAGCAAAAGCTACTTTACATAGTTGCAGTGGAGGAAGTGGTAGCAACCCATGTTTGGTCCCACAAACCACTCCAGCTGGACCATGCTGTCAAAGGGAAAACCACAGGATTAAGGCAACTAAAACCATTCTTTACCGAAGATTAGGAGATGCAGGGTGAACAGAGCCTCCCTTTGTGCTGACAACCATCAACAGCCTCCACTATTCCACCATGGTGAATTCTCCTGTAACTTATTTTTCATTCTTTCAACTGAGATGAGTGTCCTACCTCCAGTCCTGCCTGGTTTCGGAAAAGAGTGGTACCAACCTTAACTCTTTTATGTAAGGCTCGTTATAAAAGGTCCTGCTTTAACCTGATTTTCTGCCTGGATGCAACAATGAATTCCTGCTGCTCAAGCTCACCGTGTTGCTTGTATTCAAAGTATAATGGAGAGCCTTCAGGAAACTATAACCTTATTTACACTGTACAAAGCCAATTGGATTTTGGTTAACAATTTCTAAGTGATTACAGTTCACTAACAATGTAGGTGTGCTATAGATGCAATGCACAGGGGGGGACTTTTTATTTTAAACCATACAAGCTTTCTTCTATTCATGTCAATCAGGCAGCCGCAGGATAATTCCAGCTTTCATAATGTGTTGTTCAACCACTGTTTTTTCTCCCTGCCTATTGTACTCTCACAAATTGTACTCACTAATTTCTGAAAGCTTTTCATTTCTCTCTATAGGTTGTTGTTTCGTAACATTTTATACAAGAAAAGCTGCTCTTGAGGCACAGAATGCACTGCACAATATTAAAACTTTACCTGGGGTGAGTACATTTACTTTCTGATCCTAATTATTTTATTGCCAGAAAAACAGCCCTTTTGTCCTCTCTTGCTTGGTACCCCAAATGACCTTAATCTCTGCAAGGAGAGTGTCTAACCTGATGGTCGGTCCTGTACCGGTGCCAGTCCTGTAGCAATGGCATCATTTCCAAAAGCAGTTGCTCTTCTGTAGAAAGTCCCTTGGCTGGAAATAGTGCTGATACCTGCTGACTAGAGGCAGTGACCAAAGTGCAATGTAGATTTTATTTAAGGGAGAGGGAGGGAGAGAGAGAGGGAGAGAAAATGTGGCACAAAAACAGTGCACCAAGTTTGAAAAGGGAGAGAAGAGGAAAAGAGATAAAAACAGCCAACTTTGTTAAATGCAGCCTTTATCCATGTGGTTCCTAAACAACCTGAATGCACTGGTGTGGTGGTTGCACATCTCAGGATGTTGAGATTGTGCTTGCATGCTGTTCCCTGCCACCACCTCTCCTTCCCCCTGCTCCCACTGATAACTCACCAGCATTCGAAACAGTTGTGGTTGTGTTGTGCAAACTGTATCTTGCCTTATCTTATGGTAATTTTTTATTTAAATTATGGGGCTAGAGGGATGTATATCACTGGTAATTGCATGTCTTAACTCTGAAATCTTCTTGTTGCACTCTGTTCATTTTTCTGCTGAATGTAGCGAAATATTTTGAGGATGGAAAAGAAAAACCTATAAAGGATGGAGGTATATTCCCTCTTGATGTAGAGGAAATGTTCAAGTATATGCTTGACGTGCCTGGTTACACACATGAAAATAAATAAATACACATGAAAATAAATAAATGTGAATGAATAGACCATTGACTGGACTGACAGTTATATGACCAATATCTCCTTTAGTTCCTGTGTGCTGTCTGTGAAATTGGACACTATGTGTTTGAAAAATTCACATCCGCCCAGCTCACTTTATGCAGCTCCAGTTAGGAAAGCCACCTCATCTGTCATGGAAATGACCAGCACAGAGAAGTATGTTGGACTGTTACCTGTGAGTCCTGCTAATTCACCAGGGCAAAATGGGAGTCCTGTGTCATTTGCAAGTGTAAATGCTGGAAGTGGTGGTAGGAAGTCTACAGAGGTAGGCCAGGTAGGCCAGCCACAGGAAAATAAGAAAAGTTGCAACACTTCAAATTCCAGTGATGTTTTCCAGCAACTGGCCCTCACAAGGGACAGTGTCAAGACCTTGCAAGCCTCCCATTAGCAGGCTCAGCTTTTGAGGGTGTACAGGATGGATGTGTCATCCTCAGAGAGAAAGGAAGGCTCTGAGGTGTGATTCCCTTTGAGTCCCCTTTGCAGTTCACATTGAGTCTCAGCATCCTCTGGCTCTGCAACCCCAGTTGTTGGTTCTCATCCTCACTGCCAGAAAACGCCGAGTGTTCTAATACAATTAGCTAATTGTTTGCACTGCAATAACTCATTGAGTAATTGCTCTCCAACATTCTTTGAGTCAAATGGCTGTGTGGACTGGCTGGGTAGGATGGACACTCCAGTGGAGGTGGTCCTGAGCTGCTGCAGCAGCACCCTGCCCAGGCAGCATCTCTGAAGCTCTGCCCCAAGATCTACACATCACTCCCCTTAGAAAAAGAGAGGGTCCTTTCAGAATCATGGAGTCAGTTAGGCTGGAAAAGACCTCTGAGATCATCGAGTCAAACCTCTGACCCAGCACCACCATGTCAACCAGACAAGGGCACTGAGTGCCATGTCCAGTCGTTTGTTGAACATTTCCAGGGATGGTGACTCCACCACTTCCCTGGGCAGCCTGTTCCCTGTTCCAATGCTTGACCACCCTTTCAGTAAAGTTCTTTCTAATGTCCAACTTAAACCTCCCCGGTGCAGCTTGAGGTCATTTCCTCTCATTCAGTTGCTGGTTGCCTGGGAGAAGAGGCCAGCCCCCACCTGGCTACAACCTCCTTCCAGGTAGTTGTAGAGAGTGATAAGGTCTCCCCTGAGCCTCCTCTTGTCCAGGCTGAATAACCCGAGCTACCTCAGCCACTTTCCTTTGCTCCTCTGTTCTTCCCTGAGCCCCTCAACCTGGTCAATGAGTTTTGAGAGATCTTAGTTATCCCAAAGGGTGTCTGGGAGGGGCAGACTCTTTCTCTGACTTCTCCACATACAGGTGGCAAAGCTGGCTCAGCTCTGTTGCCTCTTACTTGAGCAGGGCATCACTTTCTCCTCCACTTTTCACAGCTAATGAGCAGGCAGCAGTTAAAGACACTACTGTACTTTTTGATTTTTTTTAACTTCAAAAATACAGCATTTTTTTCTGAAGCTTTCTCTAGCTGTTTGTCCCTTAAAACTTATCTTTCCAAGCTGTGTTTTTATGCCCTGACTGTGAGGTTACAAACTTTTCTTTTAAGGAAATGTGGAAATTACATCCCTGTGCCTCTGAGGCCTGGGCTTTGAAAATATTCCTGATACAGCCAGAGATGTTTAGATTTTACTTTGAGATAAGTTGTTATACCTACTTTTTAAACAGACAGCTCTAACAAAGGGAAGCAACTTGAATACAGATTTACTACTTGTCTTTCAGAATGATTCAGCATATATTAGATAACAGATTCTATATTTTGCACGTGCAGTGTGCTGACATTCAGCATATATGGGGATACTGTTATGCTGCATCTGTGTATGCCCAAAATAACTTCATTTAAGCACGCTTTAAAGTTATGGCACATGTGCTGGAAACACTTCACGTTAGCAGGATTCTCCTCCTATGAATTTTAGCAATTTCTGTATTGTTCCTCTTGCCTGCTAAGCAGCTTTTACCAAACAAACAGGAATTGGTCGTGGGTAGGTCCATGTGTGAAATAGTCTCAGAGCAAATGGAAGCAATCTTCTGGCAGAGCTACAGCATGGGATGAATTTGGATCAGGTTCATTTGGGCATCAAGTGTCAGCTTGCTTCCAGTAAACGAGGTACGGTCGGTAGGAGGTTCAGTAATAAGGTATCTCCTGGAAACAAAGGAATCCGTGCCTTCCACTTTTGCTGTAATACCACGATGCATCACATAAGGCATCCTTAAATAGCCCTAGAAGAAAATCCAAGGCAAAGGCAGATGATTTATTAGTGTAAGGAAAGGAAAGCTGGCAGAGGCAGGAGCAAGAGGCTACAGGGATGCTGTGGCAGTGGGAACTGCTCTGTGTTTTACCTGCACTCAGGTGTAACCAGGCTGCTGCAGGGGTGTGGAGGAGAATACTGCTGTGTTCATTAAATGATAGAGACTAAATTATTTTGAGGGGTTAGTCTCTTCATTTCTTAAATGCAGACCTGCTCCATGTGGCTCAGCAAGCAGGCTTTGGATCAGCACCGGTGGAGCCAAAAATGTGGGATTTTTAGTGTGAAATTCATCCCGCTTCCAAGACTGTGTGCTCAGTTTAATTTAGGCAGGTATTTGAGCAAAGCCTGCAGTGCTCGTCTCTATCTCTGCTTTTTGCCTGGACCTCACCCTTAACAGAGACATGAAAACACGAGCGCTTGATCTGCTCCTTTGAGCTGCACCCTTTTAGTGGACATGAAGAAAATAAGACCAGATATAAATGATTAATGCAGGATCTTGGAAGAAAATATTGCAGGGTGCCTTGCTGTTTGATTACAAGCCTTGGAATTAGTCAACATTTCCATAATTCTAAACCAATATACACCTGTTTTCCCACTGTGATGTGAAGGCACAACTTAATTTAACAGAAACCCCGCTGTGCTAAATCTCTCATTAAATACCAAGCTAGTTCTGTAATTTAAAGTTGCAGCACTACTATTTTAACTGAATTGCCTTTGTATTATAAAATTAATAAGAAGTTAATGATGCACTTTGCTGTATTCTCTCAGATATTTTTTTTTCACAGCAACAACAACAAAAAAGAAAGATAAAGAAGAAAAACATGTCACCAGCTGACATCTCAAGGCGTTTTTGGTTTTAATCATTTTCCTGAGGATGGAAATTCATTTAAAAGATTTTTTAAAAAAATTTTAAAAAACTTTCTGCACAAGTAGGATCAAACATCATCTTTTTTACTCATGATTAGTATAATCTCTCCGTTAGTCATAATATTCCTTGTCATATAATGGAGCTTTTATCTTTCCCAAAAAATGTATTTAGATATCACTTGTTATGTAGGATTGCTACTAGGCAGAGAAGAAGATATGCAGTGTTTGAGAAATACAGGCATAGTGTTATATATGAATCAGATCAACGAAATAGGGACAGTTCTCTTCTGTTTACTTGGTGCTGGCATCACAAGTAGCTTTTATGTCTTGTAAATGAACAACATGAATTTTCAGATGTGTCTTTTCAAATATATCATGGAAGCACAGAGCTGATATCCTCGTAGCTCATAGGGATGCAGTTTTTATTATCCAGCTTAGAGTCAAGTTTTCCTGGCGTGTTCATTTGGATTTTGTTTTAAAAGGCAGAAGGGAGAAGAGGGAAAACCTCAATTTGAATGTAATAATGATCTTAGAAATGTGCTTCTTTGGGATGAGATGTAGAACTGAGGCCTTAACTAGTCTCATCTTCATTAAGAATCTCATGGCTTCGTTAGAGGTGTTTAACTTCTATTCCCCAAGCAGAGTAATCCAATAAATTCCACCCATCTGAATTTATTCTGTACCTTCCATTAGATGTAATAATCTTGGTTCCCCCATGCTCTAATTTGCTACTTAGTGAAAATTGGCTTCTGTATGGAGGGCAAACCTCAAAGAGATGTATGTAGGGACTGCTTTAACTGCCTTCAAGGCACTGACATTTGTTCTGTGTTTTAGTTTTAACATGCTTTATTTTCAAA
This sequence comes from Sclerurus mexicanus, assembly GCA_013396755.1. NCBI lineage: Eukaryota > Metazoa > Chordata > Aves > Passeriformes > Furnariidae > Sclerurus > Sclerurus mexicanus. Next base: position 1,929,131 of record VWZF01006451.1, on the reverse strand, counting down.
ACAGAATGTGCTCTGTTTTCCAACTAATGAATCTGGTAGGATTTCCTGGCAGGAGTTAAATGCAGGTAGGTGGCACGAGAGCAGTATATGTTGGTTGGATTCTTGGAGCCAAATAACTGAATAAATACAGCTTTAATCTCTTGCAGAGGTTCTATGAAGTCTGTGATCAACGTGCGTCCATTTGTAAAATCTGCACCTAAAAACTCTCTGGAGTCTTAGTTTGATTGGATATAGCAGCAATTGTTTCCTGCCTTTATGTACATTTTTTAATATATCCTCATACCTAAGGTTATCACAAAAATAGTTAACAACCCACACTTATTTAGGCCTCTGCACTTCCATGCTTTTAACAGATTCATGGTTGACATGGTTCTTCTTTCAAGTGGGATATACGTATTCCAAGTAGCAATTCCAAGCAATCCTTTGTATTGAAGTTCTGGCATGAAATTAAGACATTAGCTGTATGAATTGATTTAATTAAGGGTTTAACAATGGAGAAATACAGTTTTGAGAAAGCTCTTAATATTTTAACAGCAAGGTGGTGTTTGTAGGATCTGTTTTGTAAAATATTCATGGCTTCCTTTTTGCCAGATGTTGTCAAGGGAAAGATTTTTCATTTTTACATTGTGAAAATCACTACTGGTTTTATTAAATGCTGTTTACGTGCTGGGGAAACAGGACTGGCTTAGAGGGAATTTTGCCCACGGGTTGTGTACTGGCTGTAAGGAAACCTCAGGGTCCATTTAGGGGTGCAGAATATGAAAAACTGATTTTTAAAGAGGAACTTGGACTATTCTCTTTTGGTGCCTGTTCACAGTAGGGTTCGTTCTGCCCTAGACCAGGCTGACAGTCATCAGCATCACACCAGTGCACTTTGGTGCTTCCCCTCGTCCCTGTGGGCCAGCTCAGGTTTCACACTGATGTAAAACACACTTGGTTTTGCTCCATGTCACAGTGTGGGTGTCACATGTGTCAACAAGGAAGTGCCACGGCCCCTCCAGGGACCTGGGGCTTAAGGGGTGGGGATGTGGGAGAGAAATCCCAGCGCTGTGCTGAATTGGCTTGGCAGGTTCTTTAACCTTCAGAACAATCTGGTTCAAAATGCAGGCACCCATGGTGAGCTCCTCTCTAATAACTATCCTGGCACACTCCTTTCTGGAGCAGTATTTTAATATCCAACATCCCTTCTCTGCTTTAGGCCTTATGGTTTGTCTGTATTATATGAACATTATGTAAAAATTACCTGTAATAAAAAGGTAATCATCCAATATGACTTGAATATGAGCCTGAATATGATATATCAGTGACTTTGAGAGATTCTGACAAACAGAAAGGGAATTCAAAGAGCAATTAAGTTAGTTAAGGGATTGCAGTGATTGATTTATGATGACAAATTAAACTAATTCAGTACCCATATAGCATGGCCAAATGCTGTTTAATGAAGGATCCGAGAAGTCTAGAACTGTTTTAATGATAAAAATAACCAGATGGGAAAGCAGAGAATTCCCAGGGAGCATCTATTCCTAGGAGGTGAGCTATAAGACATTGAATGATTTCGAGAAAGTGAATCTGGCCCATTCCTTCCCTTAAAATACAAGGAAAATGGACACACTTCATGATACATTTTGCCCATCTCTGAAGAAAAGTGGGATTTTATGCAAACACACCACTTCCACCTCTGCCCCTCAAAAAAATGTTGTACTGACTTTGCCCCTGCAATGAAAAAATCAATATTTGCACTAAATTCAGGTACCTTAGAAAGGCTGGGTTTGTACCTACAATTGCTGCAAAACAAATAATGGATCACCAGCCTTGGATTCATAAAATGGAAAAAAGAGATTTAGGAAGCCAATGAAATCCCTGTAAGTAGCTGAATCATGGGTGTTGTGCAGGTGTAGAGAGGGGAATACTGACAAAGTGAAGAGAATTGCTCTAAATTGAGCAAAACATTTAATTCATAGTTATATTGTCTGGTTTTCCCAGTGAAGGATGTGGGAATTTGACAATTCACCTTCCTGCAGAACCTGATCATTAGGATAACTTTCTGACATGTACGGAGAGTGCAGTTCATATCCTCTCGGACTTGTTTGTGGAAAGAATTTAACTTGAATTGACCTAACAGAGCCTTCACCACTGGACTTAGTGGAGATTAGAGGTCACTGTTTCTCCTCTTGAAGCTGTTCCATTGTGTATGAAAGCGTTGAAGTCTTGTGTGGGTGAAGAAAACAAGTAACAGCACTTTGTTGCCTAGTACTGAGGGCAGTGACTCGAGTAATGTGATACCTGGATATGAGTCTGTGCTCTAGGGAGTATTTTATTCTTTGGAAAAGCTTCAAATATCTGGAAGACCCTCTCCAAGAACAGGGAAGTGCAGGAAGATCCATTGACATGAGGCATTGGGAGAAGGTGGAGAAACCTTGATCTGCCTTACCTGGGGGGTGATGCCCCAGCCTAACCCCCGGGGGTGTCAGGGGGGTGAAGAGCTTCACAGGGCACGGGCATCAATGAGCTGGTTTAGATCCTAGACATCCATGTCAGGCTGTTGCTTTTCCCTGGTGCAGCAGATCTCCTGGGAAGCAAGAGTACATTAGCCCAGCTGCAAATGCAGTTAGATGCATTTAGTTAGATGCATTAGTTAGCTTTTTTAGAGCGCTCTTTTGGACTAGTTCAGGAATCTTTTTTGCACATCTTTGCAGTATAATAGTACTGGGATGCATAATACTGGCTTGACCTCAGAAAAATTCACTAATGTGAAGCCCATCCCCAAAAGGCCGAACTGTTCTGGCGTGTGACCCTGGGATTTACCTCCGATTTCCATAACTCGAACCAGTTGAGGTCATCACTTTGCAAAATCCCTCCAGACTCTTTTGTCCAACTTAGAACATCTTACTCAGCGAGGGTGGAGGATCAGTTCACGGGATATCACTTTCAAGCTGGTTATCCAAAAATCACTGATTCAGAGAACCTTTTGCTGTGCACTTCAGAATGGAAAAGTCTGAAGAAAATCGAGAGGCCATCAGTAGAGTACCCCAGGGTATTGCAAAGCTCACCAAGATTTAGGTGGGATGCTTAGTTAAGGATAATGGCCCAGGCACTCTCTTAAACAGCTATTTATCCTCCTGCTGGTGTTAGCTGTTTTCTGTTATCTGGAACAGAAAGTACAGGTGCTTCAGTCAGCCTCATTAGCACCACGACACGAGCTATTAAAATTGTCTTCGTAATGAAAAACTAGTTCAGGGAGCCTTCCTAGCTGTCTGACTACTCCTACAATCGTGAAATTAGAAAGGCAAATCATAAACAATGTTGCAGGCATCAGGAAGCAGCATCATTAGAGATGCCCTTGGATGCCATTTACCTGCCTCGATAGCAATGTTTGGCACCCATGGATCTGAGTTATGTTATGACTAAAGAGCCTGAGCTTCATGGCATGTTTATAACAGAGAGACTGTTTGTTCAGCATCCTCCTGCCACTGTGTCCAACCCTGTGAGCTGTGCTGCCTCCTTCAAACACCTCTGCTGTGTGGTCCATTGCTACTGAAGGGATGCAGTGGTATCTCATTTAGTGTTTTCGTTCTCGAGGCGGTGAGGGTAGCTGGGGTATTCCCAGCAGCTTTCTCCCATCTCAGTCAGGTAATGAACCACACTGTGCAGGTGCACCATGCTGTTGTATGTGACAATGTGCATGATCAGAGAGAAAAAGTAAGTTCTGTTTTCTCTGTGGTCATTAGAAACCCCGTAATACTGGAAATCCAGGTGAAACTGGGTGGCTTGATGGAGCTTTCTGCTCTAATAACATGCTTTGGGCAATCATATTCTGGCTAATTAAAAACACTTTCTGCGGACCCAGAGAGATAATTGATTTTTTGCTCATTCTCTGTAAGAAATTATTATCTTCATCAGCTTAGTTGGAAGACCCACATCTTTGTCTGCTCTACCCCTGTGGTGGGCAGAGTAATCCTTCCTCCTCTTGCCAGCAGGGTCCCTGGGGCTGCTAGAAATACTCAGGGATTCATTTGGGTGCAAGCGCCAATCTGGGGTACAGACATGTTCATCTGATTGACATGGTAGACATACAAAACTTTTAGAGACATTAAAATGGGCTGTGAGTTCCCACCCTGGAAAGTTATGGAAGACACACGTAATTGCAGAGCTTGTATTTTAAGCTGTCAGTGTGTCAGTGATCAAGCCATCAGCAAAGCAGAAAGCAAATATCATTATCAATGGCACAAGGGGGAATGGCTTTAATATGATTGGATATTGGGAAAAAATTCTTCCCTGTGAAGGTGGTGAGGGCCTGGCACAGATTGTCCAGGGAAGCTGTGGACGCCCCATCCCTGGAAGTGCTCAAGGCCAGGCAGGATGAGGCTTTGAGCAACCTGGTCTAGTGAAAGGTGTCCCTGCCAATGCAAGAGGGTTGGAACCAGGTGGTCTTTAAGATCCCTTCTTACCCACACTGTTCTATGATTAAAGTGTTAAATACCTTTAAACAGGAAAAGCACTACCAGAGAGGGCAAGGTTAATGTTTGTCTCACTTTTGGAATGGTCCATATTTTCTGAAGAAAAGGAAAAAAAAGGGATGGAATGATCCATCTTTTTTGCTCAAACTGATAATGGCTTTGCTCCCAGACTGTAGCCTGAGTATCTCCAGGAGCAGAGAGAAGCAATCATTGAAAAAGATGCCACCATAACTCCATTTATTGGCAAAAGCTTATCTCTATAGCGTTGTGCCAGGGAAGTTAAAAAAGCAAAAACTGCGAAAGAAAAAAAACAAAACCAACACAGTGAGCTAAACAGTCTTAAGCAGTGGTAAACAAAATGTAGCTTCCTTTGTGGTTGATTTTTATCCAGCTGCAGCCAAATATCAAAGCGATATCAAAGGAAAGCTACCCATTAATTAATTCAGAGTGACTTCACAAAGCAAGCTGGAGCTTTTGCTGATATCTGATTCTGACAACTTCCTAATCTTCACAAGTTGTCATTAAGAGTGGCATTAAAGCAGTCTGCAGTCAATCCCAGCTCTCGCCCTATTGTGGCTCAGAGATGGGCTATCTGCTGTCGCAGAAGGGGGGAGACACAGGCAGGGGTTAGAATAAGCAACTTTGCTTCTTTGCAAATGGAATTTGCAATGTATCAGGGAATCTCATTAATACACTGCCTCTGTCATTCATCCTAGGAGTGCTCACGCATTCCCACTTGCAACCATTACAAGTTGCAGCAAGTGGAAATTTTCTCTTCAGAAGGATAATCACAAGGCGCGGGGGGG
>VWZF01006451.1:1861386-1923836 GCA_013396755.1 Sclerurus mexicanus | reverse complement strand
GGGGGGAGAAAAAAAAACTGAGAAAGAAACTGAAAACTAAGCTCATGTTTGAAAGGAATAATTAGAAGTCTGTAACGATCTTTAGGAAAGCATGAATAGAGCCTTATCACTGATTTCAAGATAGAGAACATAGGATTCTGTGTTGAAGAAAGTAAGATTGTGGAAAATAAGACACTAATCAGAGGGTAAGATTAGTTTCAAACTAAGAACTTTGAGCAACCTGATCTCATGGAAAGTGTCCCTGCCCATGGCAAGGGGGTTGGAACGAGATGAGCCTTGAGGTCCCTTCCAACCCAAACCATTCTGTGATTCTGTGAACTGAAAGTCGGGTACCTCCCTAAGTGAAGCTGCAATTCCACCATGAAAATAAACACAACACTCCAGTGTTCCTTACCGCTGCCAGGATCTCTCAGAGGGATTAAAGCCTCATGCAGAGATGGAAGGGATGTGATACTTTTATATTTCCATTCAGCTGTGAATGGCTCAAATGATTGAAGGAAGTTTTCTAGACCATCACTTGAGCAAGTATCCACCAGACAGCAACTAATATTATTTTGTGGCAAATTCTTCCCAATACCTTAGAGGAAAATGTGCTGTGTTATTATACAGTATGTTCATTTCAGATATTGCAAAGAATACAGAGAGGACAAGTGTTGTTGCGGGAGTACCTCGCCAAGCTTCCACAGCAGCATCCATATAGATGGCACATTTATTTCCTCCAGGGTCAAGTAGTGCCCAAATGCCAGTGATAAATGGGAATTATTTTTGATTGTACATAGAACTGAGGATTTACCATCATAAGAGGTGAAATAAAGCTTAGATCAAGTATCAGGGGGGAAAAAACCAACACATTATCTGTTCATTAGAATAATCTTCTAAAGGAAACAAAGTTAAATCCCCATCCTTACAGGGGGTTGGGGTAGGAAAGCATTAGAAAATGCGGGATAGGCAGTAATCCTGTATTGGCACTAAGTCATTCAAGATGAGCTACTGGATTTTTTCATCTCTCATTTCTCCGATTGCTAAGAAGTGAAAGAAATTGCTCGGCTTGTGTGAATGTAGAATCCTTCTGTTTGTGCAAAAATATATGATTAACCAAAAAGAAAGATCTTGCTAAGTAAAAGCTCCAGTCAGTCTGAGTGCTGTGCTTATACTTTTGTGTCTGGAGGGCTCCGAGGGCTGCTCAGGCGGGCACGTCCCTTGCCTCTTGTGACCCTGTTCATTTTGCAGAGAATGACATGGATTTATCCCGGTTTAAAAGTGGCCTGATAGCTGACAGCCCTCGTGTCTGCCACTTGTCTTCCTCCCTGTTGACATGAGAGCCAAAAATAGAGGATGTGGCATGGGGAAAATTTCTTTTCTGCACCCATTCCTCTTCCCCTGTGCTTTCCTTGCCCTCTGCTAGCTTCACTGGCAACAGCCCTCAGGCTGCATTAGGCTCTCTCAGAAGAAATAGCATATGCCAAGAAACCAGGAGTTCAAGACTTCCCAGTAGCTCTAAATGCCACCTTTGGAGCAGGTAGGATGAAGGATGCAGGTAGGATGAAGGTTTTATCAGAGGACCCTCCTCATAGCTCTCCGTGGCCTCCAGCTGTTCCACCTGAAGCCATCTCTGCAAAGAGATTTCTTTGACCTTTAGGCAAGTTGTGCATAAAGATGTTACTCGTGGGGCACAACGCAGAGAAAACTTCGAATTGAGCGGAGTAACAGTAAAGAATAAGTAAGAGAAGACAACTTTTTACACACTGACATTTATAGTCACTAACTGAAGCGTATTAGTGATTTTTTCAGGAGAATCAAGGGGCCCTGTCTCTGGAGACAGGCATTAAGGTTCATGTTTGGGGGCAGATGCTGGTTCAGAGATTTGCAGATGGGCGGAGGCAAGTTGATTTTTGACTTACTGTTCCTAATGCCGTCCCTTTTACTAATCTCAGCTTGGTCCAAACACCACAGCCAGCTGGAACTGACTCATTCCTCAAAAATATATGTTTCTGCTCATGTTGGCCATTTATTTTTTGTTTGTTTAACTTCCCAAGCACCTATTGACAGAAATATTTAAATACATTAGAATTCCTAAAGATTAGCACTATAAATATATACCACATGTTTAGTTTGAATGCAAACCACTTTCCTTATCCCAAAGAAAGCACTGGCAGAGTACATTAGCTATAGAGATGCTAAAAAATTAAAGAGAATGAGTTCATACAGAGGCTGGATAAAAATAACATGGTTTCTCAACATGCTTCTTACTGTCTGTAACTGTGTGTATGCACAATCAGACATCCATATTTTGGTGTGGACAGTGTGTGTTTGTCTATGCTTGTGGCTGGAGACTGCAGTATCTTTCTGTTTTCATAGACAGATCAAATGTCGAGGTCTCTTTTTCATTCTCTCTCCACAGCCAGATTATTTCACCACTGCAGAGTATTGGCATAACACTGAGAGCTTTTATTTGGATGCTGATACTGGATAGTCGTGGAAAATTCCTGTAACTTCAGCTCATGGAGAGCTTAAATAGAATTTATGAGCCATATCCTCATTTGGCATAAAATATTATGGCTCTGCTGGTTCAATAATAAAACTGTACTACTTATCCCAGCTGATCTCAGTCAGGAGAGTAGGATTTTTGACATCTTCATTCAAAAACCTCTTTTCTACCTGAATGCATTGGCTATTCCCTGCAATATTTAGAGGCATGCATGTTGACAAGTAGTTTGGGGCTCATATCTGCCCTTTGAAGAAGTCTGGATTGGTCTGTGTTTGGTAACGGGGGGGATTTTGACTGCCTGTCTGCCTTCTGGAGAGGTGGGAATTGTGAATTGAGACATATATTCTGGACTCATAGCTTTTCTGCACCTTTGCTAAGTGAAAACTGCAGCAGCCCCACATCATCACTGCCAACTCTTTCTATATATTGTACCCTTTGCTCTAATGTAAAAGGTAGCATTTCAATAGAAGTTATAATTCTGATGCTTTGGGGGCTTATTTTAGACTTACCTCAATCACACTTTTTAGCTGTAAGATGTTCTTGCTGGTACATTGTAATGCAAATAGGAAAGCTTTCCAACAGAACTTTAAAAAAGCTTTACATTAAAAAAAAATCCTATAGCCTAGAATTTGAGTTTTGTACCAAATAATAGACTCTAGTTTGTGTCAGAAGAGGAGCCCAAGTGCGTTGTTGGATCAAGGTGACCTTCCATGCTGCAGAAGGAGTCAGGCAGAAGATCTACTTAGTAAATGAACAGAAAAATCTGTGATGTGAAACTGGGGGAGTGGCTGAGGCTGGTTTCTCCCTTATTAAATGAAACTAAAAAATTGAGAAGATAAATGTAGATGAGATAATGCTGTGAAAGAAACAGAGAAGCCCCTGACTATACTGTCGTGCCTTTCTGAACCATTGCTGTTGCTAGTCATTTCTTTTTAAGGATTATTTCCTGCATTTCAGCTTGGCAAAGGTAGAGGATATTGACGAGCGTAATCACGTGATGTTTTCCCAGAGCGTAGTTTGCAGAGCAGACAGTACATGCAAACACAGAAGAGTGTAAATCTTGAAACAAAACTTCTGCAAAACAAGCATTTAATATCCTGGTTGCCTTGGCCTCACTCAGAGCCAAGTTTGTGCTTTGCATTACAAAAGGTATTGCATGTTCTTAAAAATCTTTCATTTAAACAAAATTTCTTCGCGGTCATCAATAGCCTGAAAGATAATTTATTTTATTTTTTGTTGGGATTGTGTTTTTTGGGAGGAGAAGGAGAGAGTAGAGGATTGTTTGTTTTCCTCACAAGTTTCTGAAAATCATCCTAGATGTTGATGTGGAATCAGAGGGATTTATGTAGAAAGGGTGGGGTTTCCTGTGGACCAGACTCGAACCTTAGCACCCTTAAATGGTGACCACAGACTGAGCTACTTGAATATTTCCATTTGGCAGCAGAAGAGGTCTTTTTTGAAATGGGAAAACTGTCTTGAGCCTTCACAGATTATCAGAAGGGCAGAATTCCCTCAATGTGCCTTCAGGAGTTGGTGCTTCCTAAGCAGGGAAAAGAAATGTGAAATCCGCCTCTGCAGACCACTCAAGTAAGCAGAAACTTCTGCTTTGCTGCCTTTCCTTTTAGGGATGGTTGGAGGACCTTTGTTTAATTTCCTTGGGAGGTGGGATGACTTTTCATAGAAGGTGAGTTAATAGATAGCGTGTTTTGGCTTTGCTCTGGCTGTATTCCAAATACTCATATAGAGGAAGGGGGTATTCTTACATTTGAAGGAAAAGTACTCCTTTTTAAGTCTTAACCTCCTGTTGACTTCTGGAAACAAACGCCCAGCTAGGGAGATGGAAGAAAGTACGGCTTCAGAACACTTGAGTCATGTCCAGTGGGACATTGACTGGAAGGCTTGTGTCATGCTGGGAATTGAGTTGTGGCATCTTAGGTCATGCTGGGCAAATCCACCCGATGCAGCACAAGGCTGCATTAGTTATTAGCTGAGATCCCAAACCCACAACAGCTTGGCTGGCATTTGGCTGCTCCAGCAGCCCTGGATTGCTGTTTCAGGTTCTTACGTTACCTCTTGAGTGGGGTGTCTACGGGGTGATATTGTAAAAAAACCTGCTTGTACACACACTAATTAATGTCTTACCTGTATCTGATGATAAAATGACAAAGATTTTTGGGTTGAGAGACTTGGCTTCGGTTGTGGAATAATTCCAGATGAATCCCATATAGCCTCTATGCCTTTTTCCCCCCTCATCCTTCTTTCTGCTGAAAAGAGATAGCAACGGTAAGTACCTTGCAGTGGTGTTAGGAGAGAAATCAATTAGAGCGTGAGGAGCTCAGGCTCTGATGCAGTGAGGACAGCTTGGCCCCCTCCGTTCGGATCGTCGTTCCGGGCCATGCGGTGCTTCCCTGCGTGGCACCGGGCAAACCTCCACCTCGCCGCACTCCGCCATCCACTCAGGAACCTGGGCAGTCAGTTTTTGCTCCTCACAGTTACCTTGAATGGGTGTTAAAACCCAGGCAATTAATGTCATGGAGAGACTTTTGTTACGGTCCCGCCCCACCCCACTGGCATGCAAACTTCAATTGGGAAAATGTCAACAGGAGTTATTGCCGCTGCAGATGAGATGGATAACTCTTGCTGTTAAAATAATATCTCATGTTTTTAGCTCAGCTGTCTAATGGGTTTGCTTTTTAAGCATGGATGATACAAAAAATCCCCAAGGCATTATTCCCAACAAGTTATAGAATCCCACTTAATGTCTATTTTTAGGATTGAATAGGTTCTGTAAAGGCCCATTTGTTTGAAGAAAAGATAGTTAATCACTTTGCTTTCCATGTGATTTTGAAGAGACAATTTTTGGCCATACCTCCCCTTCCTTATCTCCACTCTGGCTCGCCTGTGTCCTGGAGTTCTTGTCCTAAGTGTGGGAGATAAGAAATGAAGGAATTAAATAAGTGAAGGAGAACTGCTAACAGGGCAACACTAGTTATCTGTACATTAGGAAGTGAAATTGTCAGTTCTAAGACATCCAACTTTTTAATTTCTGTAGAAGGATGCAACTTTTAAAGGAGACTGAGTGCTACAGCCTAATCAGTGAATGTACAGGAGGAACAGCAGGATGTGGGGGTGACTGTGGAAGGGTTCACTAGATAAATTATTGTTGTTATTGTTGTTATTTCTACTATTATTTTTATTTTTAATATTATTTTAAAGCACAGCATAGTTTTTAGTCTCTCTAACTAATGTTTAATTTAACTTGAATTTAAACCAGAGTGTAGTGGATTGCAGATGACTGAGTTGGAAAGCTCCCAAAATCCATTGAATTTCAGCAGTTTCAGTGTTCTCCGGTAAAAAAAACAACTTGTTTTAAGCAAGCTGTATGCTTGTTTCCGTGCTCTAAATAGAAAATAATGATGTTATGCATTACCGCATGAACTATATTTGGCACCCACCAGCAATATTCATTTTCTCTTGCTTCTCTCCCGTCCTCTTTTCTTTCCCCCTCTCTCCATCCATCTCTCTCTCCAAAATATGCATATATATATATATATATGTCTGACAGTAATCTAGGAGGCCAGGTAACAGACCACATTCTTCTACTACTAAAATTGTATGAATACCTAACACAGTGTAAATCCCCTAAATTGGGATTTATGAAGGGATGACAGCAAACAATCTTCTGCCTGTGCCATCAGTCAGGCAGTTACAGCAACTGCTTTGCATTTATTTGTGAGAGTCCGTGTGACGAGTGCACATTTGTCCTCCTTTTATCCAGGAATAAACTAAGGTAAATGACTTCAACCAGCATGGGCTAGACACTATTGCCACTATGGACAGTATGGACAAGGACATCCTGTTCCGAGAGGAAGGAGAAGCATGGCTGCGTAAATGCAAGCTGTGCCACGCCACTTCTTTTAAGAGCCAGAGAGCAGTCCCTTGCCTCTTTATTTCACTAGTATTTATTTGGCCTTAGAGACTGTCCCCTGTTCCCAGAGAAGTTCCCTGAAGCTGTAGCCAGATATTGACTGCGTAATTCAAGTTAGTTTGACCCCAGAGAAGTAATTCTAAACAGTTCTTTTCGATAGGAAAATACACCTCTTTCACTTCTGGGGAACTTGTATTACTTGTGAGTCACAAGGGTTTGAAAAAGCAAAACCAGCTGGCAATGAAATGATGGGAGAGATGTGTTCAAGAGCTTCTCTGAAAGGATCCCGCAGAAAAACTGAGGAGCTAAAAGCTGAAACAAGGGTCTGAGGGGGGTGTGTGTCTAGAGGTACCTGCACATAATAATCCAAAACAACAACGATCTCTGAAGACACTAAAAATCAGTTAATCCTCTGGTGCTTATGGACCATTTTCTTTTCTTCCCCTGGTCTTTTGGTCGGTCAATAGACTCCCTCCTGACTTCCAGACTCAGTGAAGGTCCTCAGGAACTTGGCAGGTAGAGATTCAGTTTTGCCTTGGACTACTGGTCTAATTAAGCTGCACTCACTAATTGGATCAGGAGCTTGGAGAAAGCTTTGAATTCATTTCCAGCCCAGAGTCAGACAAAACCCATCATTTTTCCCCACTGGTTTTCATGCTCTTTAGCATGAAAACCACCTCTTTAGGTGCTTTTCTTGTCTTGTGCCCCCAGCCTGTCCCTGCTGCTCCTTAATATTTCCTTCCTCTTTGGTTTTCCTATTGATTCCAAAAAGTCTCTGGATTTATAATCCTTCCCCCAAGAAGAATATTAGGGTTTAATTAAGGTCTGGCATCTCTTCTTCTCTCTCCCACATTCTCTCTTGACATTTTACAATTGTGAGATGTAGAAAATATGAAAGAAGTCCCCTTTGGCTTCAACAGTGCTAGCAAGGAGAAGTCCCAAAGTGCTAGAAATAACAAGATACATGCAAGCTGTCTTTATTTAATCCTATTGCTTTTTCTATGGTTTGGGTATTGCCCAAGTAACCCAAGTGCTTCAAATGTACCCTTTGCCTGGGGGAAGGTTTAGGTCCATTTTGGTGAGAGGGCTGGTAAGTAGTGAGGAGTCACAGCTAGCATCCTCCACACGCATCCCCTCAACTCTGGTGGTGTAAAGTCACACTGTCCTTAACTTCAGAGGACTTTCAGGTGGTCTTTGAGAGTACCATACTAAGCTGGGTGAAGGTGTGGGCAGGTTTGCGTGCATTCAGAGTCCTTTCTTGATGAGTGGTTTTCTTTCCTCAAGGCATGAGGAATCACGGGAGCAAGGCATATGCACCTGCAGTGGTGGGGATGGAGAATAAAAGCTGCTAATGGGTGTAGTAATCATGTATGAAGGTGTTTTTGCAGTGGACCATAAAATAATGATTTTTCATAGTCTAATTACGTGGCCAGAGTTTCAGAGGTGCTGAGGGTACCCAAATGTCACAGACTCAACACAGATGCAGCAAATTGAGCTCATCAGCTCCTTCATCTTCACTGAAAGGCAGTTCCTGCTTTTAATCACCAAAATCCTCTGTAAGTCTAACATACTCATGTTTAACAAAATACCTCTTAATAAACCAGCCAATACAGACCATTTAGAGTGCCAGCCGCCTCCTCCTACAAACCTTGCTTCACTCACAGCAATTACTGCTCACAGGAAGTCTTTAGCTGAACCAGAACATCTGGATGCCCATTTCTCTTCAGAAAATTGATGGAAACCAGGTGTCCCAAAGCCTTTCCACCAAATATACTGAGGACTCTGAAAGGAGATTTAAGCGCTTGCAGGTGACTCTGTGGAGACTTGGAGCATGGCAATCCCATGCTTGTCCATGCCTGGAGACAGTTCTTCCCCTGTTCTTCACCTTTAGCACTTCAGGCTTAAGATTACACCTGATGTGAAGCATCTCCTGACTAAATAAAACAAACCATACGTTGATCACCTTGTGCAATGTGCAAGCACACAATAGTAATCACAGCTAATGACTCTGCTAAATGCTAGACTGCACACACCTCCTTGTTTGGTGTTTGTTTTGTATACAGAAGGTAACATCAGCTGAATAACGAGGATGCCAAGTTACAGATGGGGTTGTAGAATCATATTTGACAGCCGATTAGAGTAATCTGACAGAAATGATGACTTAATCACAATGACAGACTCCAAATTCCCAGATAGAATTCCACCCAGGTTAATCTAATTTCCTTGCAGTATTTTTGCCAGAAATAGACTCTTAGCCAGCTTGTTTTCTCCCATGCAGATGTCACATGGCTTCGACAAGAATGTAAATACGTAGCATTCAGTGTTGTTGAAAAGATGACTTTGAGGGTCTAAAGCAGGAGAAGGTGTGCGCCTTGAGAGGTTTTGGGTTGGTCTAACCTAACGAAGTTACATACAGTAGGATGTGCTCAGGAAAAAGAGGCGGGAAAAAAAAAAGTAACTATTCAATTGGAATTCTAGGCCATGGCGTGGTCCTGCTGCTGCCCTCAACATTGCCAGCAGCCAGATTCTCATTGACTTTAGGGGGGTTTTCAGGATTACTTGTTTGACAACTGTTTCTTTGCAGTTTTGGTTCCTGTGGAGCACACCAGCACCCCTTGGGGTGCACCCAAGGAGAAGTGATGACGTGCTTGGCCTCGGGCTTTGGGTGGCCTCTGTTGCAGCAAAGAAACCCCATTTTGCTGCCAGCACTGCCACAAGGCACCAGCAACCTTGGGCAACAGGCATTTGGCTGCTCTTCAGTTGTAGAACAGTGGCATGGTGTGTTTTGAGACCTGCGCATAGAGAGCCCCTGTAGGCAAGGTAGGGTTGTGCTGTGCTTGCTGCACAGCTGTGCTCACTAGAGCTCTCCGTAATACTGACTTGGAGAGGTTGTTCCTTACAGCCCAGACTCCAGGGGTTTGATATCCCCGTGCACAGTGCTTGCCAGGGGAACCTGCCCACACTCAGAAAGAGCTTGGCTCAGAGCTGCGTTGCTCTCTTTTACTGTGTGCTTTGAGTACAGGGGGATGTTCAAATCTATAAATTGTTCGCTGCGGTTATTTCTCTTACTCTTGCCTATTTATTAATTGCGACTGTGCGTTCATAAATACTGTGTTTTCATAAACAAAGCTTTCTTCAAGCAAGGAGGAAAATGCTTCCTGTTGTTCTCTGTGACAGCATGACATACTGAGAAATCACTTACCTTGAGATCCATAAGTGATGTATAGCTACAATAACAGCTTTCCGATAAGACATGAAATCCTTCATTTCTGTAGATGACATGATTCTAGTGAGTGGCATCTAATTTGAAACAGGTTTATATCATCTATAATCTTTTGGCCTGGGAAAGCGCAGCTATTTTATTATTTTATAGCCTGCAGTTATACAAGGAAGATATAAAACGCACAGATTATTTTCTCTTTTGCTCATTGTAGAGTGAAAGGATAGTATCTATTTAGCTTTTGTCTCTGCCCCTTTAATTTTCTTATTCACTGCACACTTCTTTGAGAGTCATTCTTTTCTTTTCTTTTCTTTTTTACACCTACCTTTAAATATTTTATGGGTAGAGAGCTTATAGTATGTATTGTCACGGCAGTTGTCTCTAGAGGTCAGCAATGAGTTTAATAATGAGATGCGAACCAGTGACTCTGTAAAACCCATTTCAGGTTATAAATGGCATGTTTTATTGAATCTAGTGTTAAAGGTTGTTAACGTATCAATTGGTGATGGTCAGGGTTAAACAAGCTTCAACATGAGCCCTCTCATGTTAGGAAACTGTCAGTAAGGTATTTTTCCACCTTCCTCTTCGCTGAAACCAGGTTTGTGTATCACATCCGTTTTTTCCGGGGGTGTTCTGCAGTTTAAACTCTCCAGGTCTGAGCTGGATCTTTCATTAGTTTTGCACCAATATAATTTTATGAACAACAGCATCAGTCCTGAACTCAACTTGCTGGTGTGAAGAGAATTTGAACCTGGAGTTTTTAGCAGGAACCTTTGAAATCATGTCAAAACCCAGCTGAAGCCTCTTGCTTCGTGAATGTACCAGATTACTGACTTAATGAGCTTGGGGTAATTATATGGAACAGAAGAGAATGATTTTGGATGCAATAAACGTGTTTGTCGGGTAACACTGATCTTTAGGTTGTGACTGTGGGCTGCAAAAAAAACTTCACGTGAATTTGGTCTAAAGTTGCTTCTCTAGTTCAGGCAGTTTGGAAAGTGAGAGGTTTTTAACATTGTTAGAATTGCCTTTGTTCAAAATATCTCCTCTTAGGGGCACATAAATGCAGCTATAAAGAACAGCGATAGAATCTCTGTCACAAAAGGCCTGAATTTGGGTTGGGTTTTTCTCTTATAATCTGCATATTCCTGAATTTGCAATACTTACCTTTCGTTCCTCTATTTTCTCACCACTCCATTGCTCCTGAGAGACATCAGTAACCTGCAGTGGGCCCATGGAACAAGTTACACCTTTTTTCTTCTTTCCCTTTTTGATTGCTGAGTGGATGTGCTGCATCACATTCCCATGCATTTCAAGTCCCCTGCAGTGCCCAATATACTGTTGATTTCAGGATAAATATTAAGCACTAAAGACTGAGTACGATAGAAGTTCCCATTTTTTCTATAAATTTGATCGAATAAGAGTGGTGGCAGACAAGTGCTGGGCTATTAATGTCCATTTAGGAAATGAATGATTCAAAGAGAAGAGAATTGTTAAAATTGAAGCAAATTTATGCATCCTGGTGACTACATCTACCTTGTGGCTTCGCCTTTTCCTTGGGGCGCAGTGGGGAGTTTGCAAGCAGCACAGGGAACGCATTGATTTCCAAGGCCAGGGAGCATTCTGGACTTTGAGTAAATCTTACAGAAACATTCACAGTAATATTTTATATTTTCTGAAGAACCCAGCATCTTTTTCCCTGGAGGCTAAGTGACTCCACCAAAAGCAATACAGATCTGGGTTTCTGTGCTGCTTTGAAAGCACATTTGATATGAGGGCATGGATGTTCTCTCCTGCTCAGCTGCTTTTGTTTCCCGAAGTTTGTCATAATCGTCTTTTATTAAAAAAATGGAGTTGCCTCTGACATTTTTAGGCAATGCTCAGCTCTGCTGCATTGAAAAATGATACAAAAGCAGATAGAGCATACATTTTTTTTTATCTCTTCACGTGCATTGGTAAGGAATTGCTGAGGGGAGAAAAGGCAGTGGCCCGGCCGCTGCCGGAAGGTTTGTGCAGTCAAATCCCAGCGACTATGAAAGAAAATAAAAGTGGTTTTTTTTCCAAAGCTTAAAAATTTCCCACGTTGAATCTCAATGCGAGGTCAGTTCTGAGGGCTTTTCAGGAGCTTTAACAAAATTTCCCTGCGTACATCACAGTGGCCACGTGGCTGGCTATAAACGATGTCCTGTGGAAAAGCCACACGCTCCGATCAGAGGGAGCTCAGCTGTTGTGGTGTTGCTATTCCTGAAAGAACGAAAACACAATTGGTGAAAATGTTGTTGGAATTCTCAACGATTCAAAGTGGGAGCAGCATCATTTAGTGGAGAGAGCTGAGGACACACCATTAGGATGCCGTGAGATGTTCAGCACGGGACGCTGCACACAGGGGTAGGTTCCCTGTGCAGGGAGGAAGAGGTTGAAAAGGAAAAAGGATTAGATGTTTTTATGGAAAGTGGCGTTGTTCCATGTTGTGATGGAAGCTTTACGAATGAATGTGGAATGGATCCTAAAGCAAAAGCATGAGACACTAAACAATCATAGGAAGCTATTGTAGGAAGGAAGATTCTCTTCCTCTTCTGTCCTGGAAGAATCAGCACATTTTTTTAATTACAAGCAAAGTTCATTTGTGAAACTCAGCTCCTCGGAGTATGTTTGAAATATTTGCTAGTTCTTAAATTACTTGAAGATTCCATTTTCGTCTTGGCAGTGGTAGAGCTAAAGGAAAAAAAAGTTGGTAAAACAGAAACCAAGCATGCTATAAACTAATAAGGGCTGTAACTTTAGAGGTCTTCTGAAACTAGATACAGCAAATTAAAGATTTATATGAGTCCTATGGGCCCAATGATCTACTTTTTTAACGTTTCTGGTTATAAAATGCTCTTTTACCATTTTATTTTTTTCTCAAAATCCTATAATACAGTGTTGTTTTGGATTTATATAATTTCAATATATTTAATATTAAATCACGTATGTTTTTAGCCCTTCATTAGAAACATGAATCTTGATTTTTTATGACCATCCAACCTGCCTTACTCTCTTTCATTTTTGTTTTTAGATGCATCATCCTATTCAGATGAAACCCGCAGATAGTGAAAAGTCAAACGGTACGTGTTTAATTTATTTTTACTTAATTGTGACTCTCTCTAAACTGAAGCAAGGGCAACATTGTGAGCGCTTTTGCTTTACTCCTTGCGTGGTAAAAATGATATGAGGTAGTTTCCCTACATCTGACATGTTGGGGAAGGTATTGAGATGCTCTGAACTCCCTTTTGTCTCCTGCTTTAAAGAAGGAAGGAAATGTTCTCCAAAAGGGTCTTCCCTGTACCTGCTGTATGTCTCGACCCCCCTCACTGCATACATCTCTCCCCTGGGTTCTCCTAACAGCAAGAGGGAGATGAAATTTTCAGGGTGAAAATTAAAAATAAAAGAAACAAAAAAACATTCCTGTGTTAACAACCTATGTAAGCAGATGATCAGCCTTAAACATTTGCCTAAACTACCTTTTTATAGAATGATACTGTTCTGAATCTGAGCCAAATTTAGGTTTTAATCATGCTTCGTTATGAACTGGGAAATCCACTTTGCAGCTCTCTGTATACTTATTCCTCTCAACGATTGAAAAATGAATGCTATAAAGACAGTAATATCCATTTGGAATAGTAGGGTACTGCCTAAGTGGATGTATATGACATGCAAAATAGACGGCATGTTAAGTCTATTAAACATGCCAGGTTTATATATTCAAGGAAATAAGATAATCGAATGGTAACACAACCTGGCTGGGTGTGATTCTTTAAAAATATATACATGTGTATGTTTTGCCCCTTGATTTGTTCCTGTAATTTTCTAAAATATATGTTAAAGATATCATCTGCCTTCTTAGATTGCAAGAGCTTCATTTTCCCTTAAGGCCCACATAATCAGAGCTGGTTCCTCCAACAGGCATCTTTGCACCTCATTAATTAGTAATCAGGGCAGAAGCCGTGCACTTAGAGATCTACATACCTGCAAATGTAAATTATGATTGGGCTCTAAATCTCTCCGCAAGGCTTTTTTAAGGCTTCTTTTTTTGCTAATTGTAGTGCATCCCTTTTTCAGGCTCCTCCAAGGATTAGAAAGTTTGGAAGGAAATTAAAACTCCGCATTATGCTAGGTTTCCTATTATGACAACTTTCCAAACAAAAGTGGCCACGAGTACAGGAATTAGGAGCCGTCACCCATTTGTAAGGGACGGGTGTTCTCTGTCTCAGGTTAGAATCATAGAATCATTGAATATCCTGAGCTGGAAAGGACCCACGAGGATCATCAAACTCTCACTGCTGGCCCAGCACAGGATAATCCCAAAAACTACAGCACGTGCCTGGGAGTGTTTTCTAAATGCTCCTTGAGCTACAACCACTTCCCTGGGGAGCCTAATCCAATGCCCAGCCACCCTCTGGGTGAAGAACCTTTTCTTTAGGAGTTCTAGCAGTGATTTCTTGCTGTCTCTGAATGCTCAGAATAGAGGCCAAGGCACCAGCACGGGCAGAAGGACTGAACTTTTCAGGCCTCACAGTGGTCAAGGAGGACATTGCTGTTGGAATCCAAAGATTTAGCACTAGAAATGGGCCCAATTATCCCTTAGGCACAGGAACACTGGCCTGAAGCCTCTGATCTAAGTATGGCCTCTATGGGTTCTTCTTTCAAAGACAAATTTCGCCTCAATTTCCTTGGTAAATTGGAAAAATAAGAGGCAATGGGCCAAAATTGACTCCCAGTGAGTTACTTGTTCATTGCCTGAAGTGTTTCTTTCTAAAGGAGATTGAACATATTGGCAAAACACTACGGGGAATTGTGCAAATTCTGTCTTGCTCTGCAAGTAGCACCTGCTTGTAAAGCAGGGTACATTGGCTCCTGGCTGCTGCTGTTAGTCCAGGGTTATCTGCATGAAACTCCTGTCTGCACTGTGGGAATACTCTCTTATTTTCTGGCACCTACTCCAAGCATGAAAATCATGGGGGATTGTCTTTTTTTGCTTTTTTTTTTCCCTTGCCTTTTTTGTGTTTTGGGGAAAACAAATTGTCAGATCAGAGGTTCCAGTTGCCAAATTAATCAGTTTTTTAAATGTAGACTCCTGGAGGGTGTAGGAACTTCTGATAGGCGTGTTCTAGGGGTGGTGAACTTTTTTTTTTTTTAATTGACTGGAGAAACAGAAGGCAAACTAATACTGCAATGATGGTAATAATGGTACAGCTCCTCAGAAAGACAGGGCGTAGGCGTGGGGTTCATGGAGTAGGTGACAGTTTTCAAGCAGCTTGGAGATCCAGAAAGGGAAAGAACAGCAGCACGGGGGATGCGGAGGCTTGTTTGGCATGTGTTTCCCACGTGCTTCAGGCTATCCATCTGAAGAGGTACATTATGCATGCCAGCAGCAAATTGTGAACTACCTCTTCAACCAGATTGGTAAGTTCAAAGGGGAAAAGAAAGAAGACATGCCAAGGTATCTTGGTTTTCATGATCTGTGGTGTATGAGCTTTGGAGGGATATACTTGAAGTCCTTTGATTTCTGAGTCATAGGATGATCCCAGTACCTTTTATAAGTAAAGTGGTGTCTCTCAGTTTTTAAAGAAGTTAAAGAAATTCTCTTAGTCAAAATTTCCAGGTATCTTGTAGAGAGATATGTAGAAGTTAAATACTCGCTACAGTTCTTCTGAGCTTGTACGTGTTTCTGAAGGATTGATAGACCTGTTCAAGTTCCACGGGGAGGAGGGAGAGGTCCTCTCCTTCAGCTTTCAGAAGTTTCCAAAGAACAGTATTTGCTGTGCAGTATGTCCCCTCCCCATACTGAGTCCCTTGATGAAAAGGTTGGAATGAGCATCCAAGCCAGAGAGTACCAGGATGAAAATCTCCTCCTTCTCTATCACTGTTCCTGTCCTTAGGTATGTGCATCGCATCCCTTAGCACCAAAGACCAAGCTCACCTCGTGGAAACTGGGAGATGGGTATGGAAGAGACACCTCCTGTGCACATGTTACTAACCCAGCTCAGGTCGCTCAGAGCCCCATCCAACCTGGCCTTGAACACTTCCAGGGATGGGGTGTCCACAGCTTCTCTGGGAAACCTGTGCCAGTGATTCCTTCCCTGCATCCAGTGCATCTGAGTCATTGCTCTGCTTGTGCAGATGAAACAAAGCTTAATGTTTTCTGCCAAGCTTTTAGCAGCTAGAATTGATGGGGGAAGACTTGCCTTTAGACCTAATCAATTTGTCTACCCAGAAGTATTCCAGAAAGATTCTTATTGTTGAGAAATGTAACATCTCTGAAAGATTTTCACATGATGAATTTTGTAGTGTGTCCTGGTCTGATCACCTCTTAGGTCTGATCTGCCCACCTTTGTGCTACATGGTTGTTTTAACCTATCTACACAGTTTTGGTTAAGGATTACCTTCCAGAAATGCATGGGTTTGACTTTGAAGGCTACGCCATTACTAGATTAATCTCAGCTGTTAATCACTCAAAGTATTTCTCCTTTTAAGGGTATTTTCCCTTTCTCAAACAAAGGAGGTTCCTGCACTTCAGTGCCAAAAAACACATAAACACCTGCTTGACTCTAAGTTGTCTGTGGCCATTAAAATGCTACAATTTAGCAAATACTTAAATGTGTCTTGGATGTGGATTTGAATGCAGTCAATACTTTCAGCACATATCCCACGGACAGTATGCTCCTACATGGGTCAAAGCATCACCACTTCAGGGAAAATGACAAAATTCTGCTTTAAAAAAAAAATTAAAAAATAGGGAGGAAGGTAGCTGAGAAATCTTTTCATTTATTTTTATTTATTTTATTTGTGAAAAGTTAAAAAAATAATTTTGAAATTCTAAGTGGCACAACTTTGCCGATTTGGAGGGAATAATTAAATGCCATATGTTAGCACTAACACATAAAAAAGTTGATAATTAATGCAGGCAGCTCCAGATCCAGGTGTGATTTTGACAGATTGTATGCAAGAGGTTTTTTACAGGCTTACAGATAGGCATAAAAATCTGGTTTCCCCCCTTCTCTTCTGAATGGAAAAAGAAACAAACCAAAAAACATACATTATAAACTGTTTATCAATCTACTCAAAAGAGAAGGCAGTTTTTGGGAGGGGGGGAAATCCACTCTTTATCTGAGTGGACTCCTCAGAAATGTATAATAAAGGGTTATAATTTTCTTTTTTTTCAGAATTTTGGGGGTTTAGAAGAGAGGAAAAAAATGTTTGTTGAATCTTCAGGGAGATTTCCCATGATTATTACAGGATTTAATTCTTTTGTAGCATTCAGAAAATAATCTCTACTCCTCTATTCTCCTGGGCTAGCACAAGCGATCTCCTACAGCCTGCAAGAAGTGCTCATTACTGAAGCAAATTGAGTAAAGCTAAAAAATTAGACCCTTCAGGATGTTATTCTGCACACTGGGTTCAGTGCTGTCAGAGACAGGAGGCTCAGTTTGAAAAAATTCACCCCCAGCAGAGAGAGACTTCATTCCAAATAACCTTGGATGGCTAATGTAGTGCTCTGGGTTCAAACACCACGCCAGGCACCTGTGCTAGTGATGGCAGAGCTAGTCTTGATGGAGTTATGAGAGCAACTTGTCTCATTTTAAAACAGATGTCTGCACCTCATCACACAGGGTTTCTGCTTTCTGGAAAAAGCCACCCCAAATCCAACAGGCTTAGCACTGGATGTGTCACTCTACCTGCCCTAGCAGCACAGCTAACCTGTGCTTGTAATGTGTTGGGATGGATTGAAGGTGAACCCCATAATGTGTTAATCAAGATGCTCTGTGCTTTCACACCTTCCTGCCTGTAACTACAACTTCAGGGCTTGTTTACTGTGACCTTCTGGCTGCTTCTGCTCCGTCAAAGAGGGCTGCTCAGCTACCTCATCCTACCAGCTGCTTCCAAGTGGTTGTAGCTACTTCATTCCCTCAGAGTGGTGCGAAATAGTCAGAAAGTTCAACTAAGCCTATGAGCAAGGTTCAGAGATAATGATGTCAAACACAAAAAAAATTTTCACTTTTATGGGTTTTGAATTATTGAAACCTACCCCAGTTGTGGGAGAGTTATCAAGCAGCAGTGAAATGCTTATGAGATATGTGCACTGTTATCCTTCCTCTTTGCCTGCTCTCATTGCCCAAAGCACTCGCAAGGTTTGTCCAGTCCCTCAGAGCCCATTAATTCCTCTTGTCCCTGCAGCTGGAGCTCAGGACATCTGTGTGTTATCATGATGACCAAGATTTGGGAGTTGGTTGGAAGGTAGTGGTCCTATCTACTGTCAGTAGCAGGGGAGAGACTCCCATGGCACAGGCCATCCCATATTGGTGGGAGAGGTGAGATCAGCCGCTCTTTGGAGGAGTTGATTTCTTGGCTTTCACAGCAGCTGAGACTAAAACCAGACACCTAAACTGTGGGTGACTGAAGTTAGGTGAGATGGGTTTAGAGTGCCATCTTCTCCCCACGTGTGTTTAATGTTGGGCTCCTCATTTTACAGTCCATGGGAGCAACCCAACATGCACAGGAAAATCCACAGGCTTGGCAGATCCAGAGGGAAGTTTGCTAACTCCCCTTGACCCACACTTCTCGCAGTCCACTGTCTATTTGATTCTCAAACCTTGCCTCTGCGGCAGGTAAGAATTCATTTCAGAAAGAAAGGAGAGAAGTGCCTGACCAAAAATGCAGAAACAAATCCCTACAGTCAGTCTTATCGAGGTGCAAAAGCATTCCTTTCTCTGGGTGAGAATGTATCGTTAAAAACTCTTTCAGCCTAATAATATCAGATGTTCTATCAGATGGAGTGAAAACATGTCATTTTGATCTTGACAATTGTCACTTTAAATGCTTTTTTATGCTGGGCCCCTAGCCAAAAAAAGAATAGCAATTTTCTTAAGCTTCAACACTGATCAGCACTGACTAATGGCACTGAATGCAGAGCACGTCATCATATCAATATGTTTTCTGTACTCTGAGCATTCTCATGAAATCTGCATTTTTAAGATGTACAGTACACAGGAGCTGGATGTTTAATTTACTATAAAACCACCCTCAAGCTGCAAACCTGCAAATCATGTTAGTTAAATGGCATATTTATAGGTTTACTAGCGAAACTGAAGGAGGCCGGTGGGGAGTTTGTCGCCTGCTACTCTTTGGAAAATTAAAACAAAGCCTTGTGTTTGCATCTCATTTCTTTTGAATCTCCATGTGAATCTCTTCGGTTTGAGTCTTTGCCCTGGCACCAAAGCAGGACCCAAGGGACCTCCTTTAGGGTGCTGTGGTAGGCATTTGTTGAACTTAGCTAGAAGCTGGTTTTAAAGGAGGGTTGGAACCTAGTCACCCTTAGGGTAGACCTGCACACTGTATTTCAAGCCTAAAATCAACTCAAATTTAAAATGGCTGGTACGAGCTGACACACAGACAGAAATCGAGAGATTCATGACACAAAGCAGAAAGCACCAAGTCTTCCCCCAGCCTGGCCTCGGTCTGTGGAGTGGAGAAACCCACACCTGGCAGTCCAGATGGGTCCCTTGTCTGAAAACCTTTCCTGCACCCTGGCCACAGTCTGTGGCTGTTGTAGAGGGGACATGCTGGCCAGGGAACTTCCTCAGAAAGATTGCTCAAGGCAGCACAGGAGTTGTAAGCAGCCAAGTTACAGGCATTCTCTCACCAGCAGAAGGGGCTGCCCAGACCCCTCCTGTAGCTGTGATCAAGGCAATTCAGTTTTACCAACCTTAAAATAATTATTAGCAGCATCAAGGTCAGTTACATATTATGAATCAGATGTAAACTTTCATAATAAGACATATACATATAAAAATATCCCAACTTACAAGTCTTATTTGCAATCACGTTTATTCAGCTCCTGCTCTGTATATAACTGGCTCATCCCATGCATTCATCATTTTTTAACTCTTTCTGGAGGGTTCACCTGCACGTGGAACCTCAACATAAAGTGTGAATGAAGATGTTCAGTCTTGAGGAATCTCCACTGAGGAAAATGCCTTCCCCTGGGTGTTAAATTCACGCCAATTTGCTTGCAAGCTTTTAGAGTGAGAAGCTGGGATGGCAGGGACTGGTCTCTGGTTTGGGTTCTGAAAAATGCACTAGTTTGGTCCTTGTTTGCGTAAAAGCTACAAATACCTTTTAAAGTCAGCAATTTAAGGAGAAGATTACTTCAAACACTTCTCATGATCAATAAACATGAACTTCTTCTTGTTATTCTTGAAATTATTAAATGCACTGAAAGCATTGAAGTATAACACAAATAAAATCCTAGGAAAAAATAGACGCAGTTCCTTCTTCCTCAGCTGCAATTTATTCCATTTGACAAACTCTTACTAATACAGGAGACAGAGTTGAAGAGCAAGGGAGGATTTTTTTTTTTTTTTTGTAAGCCCAGAAATGAAAATACTTCGTTACAAAAATAATTTGCACAATAATAGAAATAAGTAAGTGCAGTGCAGACTCTCTGGAGTAAAGCTTTCCTTCTTTCTTTGCTTCCCCACAAACCCTGACAGTCTGCTCATTAACAGGGAATTGGATTTACATGCCATTTCCAAAGAAGAAGAAAGCACTGGTGTATGTACTGTATAATAAGCACTTTAGATTTTTGGTTTAATATAGATGGGGGGGTGCGTTAACATTTTTAAGTCTTTCCAGAGTGAATTAAGTTTTGATGACCTCTTTCATTTTTGACAAGAGTCCTCAGCTTTAGACCTGTAAATTTGAATTTGATGAACGGGACTGTGTGTGTCCTGCTGCAGCAGTGCAGCTTGTGCTGGTTTTGGTGACAGTGCAGGCAGGGAATATTCTACCAATAATTCAGGTAAAGCACCTCTTTCATGTTTGTCTTTTTTTGCAAACTCAGCATCATTATGAATCAAAGGGTGTTCGAGTGATGCCTTGGAATATGCCTTGTGTCCTCCTGAAGGGGAGAGGGCTGTGGCAGTCTGAAAAAAAACCAGCAGAAAAATTGAATGCATTCTTTTTCCAAAGCAGTCATTGCACATCTGCCTTTCCAGTGCCGTGCATTAAGTTGGCTGAAACTGAAAGCTGAGATAGGAGCTGCTCTCTCAAAACATTTCTCGGGAATATTTTTCATTAGCTCATACCATTACATGCACAATCCCTTCTTCACCCTCACCCATCATGATTTCTTTCATACATGAGGGGGGTGAGGGAATTTATCTGAATTAGAATCTATGCAAAGATATCTTTACAAGTCTCTCTAGCGGAGGATGCTTTTCTTTTAGAAGCCGTGATGGGGAGGCGCATGCAGAGTGACTAAGACAGCCAATTAATATGTTATATAAACAGCAAGCACCACTAGAGAAAGGAGAGAGAGGAAGAAAACCGAGATATTTGGGGTGGGGGAGGAAGGGGGGAAGGGAGGTTGTAAGTATAAAGTGTTTGCCTTAGGACTTGTCTTCAGTTACAGAGCCAGGCTCACATGACTGGAGCTTGGTTTGATGTGGTAATGAAGCATTGATCACAGGAAAAAGATGAAATGGCCTTTGCTCATTCATTATTTTTATCTTCTAGCTGTGGAAGACAGAAAATTGTTCATAGGAATGGTTTCGAAGAAGTGTAATGAGAATGATATCAGGGTGATGTTTTCTCCGTTTGGCCAGATAGAAGAATGCCGAATCCTTCGGGGACCGGATGGGCTGAGCAGAGGTGAGTGTGCAGCCTGTAAAGTCTCTTTCCTTAAGTGCTAATTGGGAGCTCTATGTCACAGCCAAGGTAGGCAGAGCCGCTGTCTGCAGCCAGGGGTTATGCTGTAATACGTCCCACGTGATGAAGTTATCCACATGAACTTTTCACAGTGACTGAAATTATCACCTTTTATTTCCAGTGTCAGAAAGGTCTCGGTGCCAACATATTAACTTGTGTTATCGCCCTGTTTGTCAGCTGGAAAGGTTCCTTTGCACCCTGAGGAAGCACCCTCAGTTTTCTGCTCTCACAAAATCAAAGTTGCTTCCCTGACCCCATTTCTGCTTTGTAGCACAAAGCCAAAAATAAAAAAAAAAAAAAGACAGGACTGTAAATGACCGCTTAAAGGCATAAAGGGTCATGGGAACTGGCCCGTGTTGTAGCACTAGCTATCTCCTCCATTCCTGTGTTTTCTGTAACTATATGCAAAACATAGGTCTGCTGTAGCTGAGAAACAAAGATGTTAGCTTGAACTGGAGAGCTTTGCCTGGACAAAAGTTTGTAAAAAGAGATTTTAAATCTTGTGCCTCTACCACAACTCAAAAACCAGGGGATTGGTGTTAAGCAGCACCATCAAGAGTGGTCAAGTGGCCGACCTGAGCTTGGAAATGAAATGCAGCACAGGCTTCAATAGCCAGTGATCCCTTTTGAGTGCCAAAGTGCCTTTTGGGGAAAGGCCTTCTGAAAACATATTGAGAAATAAAACAAACCTGTATTCATGACCCAGACTGCATATTAACCCGATTGTATATGGACATGAATTTATTCTCAGAGTGTGAACCTTCTCAAAATGTCAGTGCAGGGGTTGCTGAGTGGAGAAGAAAATAGGGCTAGTCCCGTCTGTCAGTGCAGAAGGATGCTGTGGTACCTGCCACAGCCATTTAATGGCACAGGGGGTAAAGTAATTTTAAGTGTGGAGCTGTGAAAAACATCACTTCTATAGAAAAAACATAGAAATCACAGTTTATGCATTTTATTACATTTTCAAAAGGCACATGAAAAAGTAATAGCACCCATTTTGCATATCAATATCGGTATAGATTTAGAATTCTTTGTTTACTTTAGGATCTATTTGTTTCCGGTAGGCTATAGGATCCACAGTATTTTGTGCAACAGTGGGCATAGGGTTTTTTGTTTTGTTTTGTTTTGTTTTGCCCAGTTTCTATAAAACACCTATAGATTTCAGCAAGGAAAGTGCAGGTATTCCTATTTTTCATGGCACTGTTTGAAAGCACTTAGTGTACTTCTTCTGAATAATGACTTGTTGCAAAGACACTCTGGCAATATATGGGGAGCCCCCCAAAAAATCATGCACTTACATTTATGCTTTGCGATCCCCAGAATTTTGGGGCTGGGATGAAGCAGTCCCTTCAGGCAAAGAGAGCCTCACCGTCCTGGCTTTTGCCTTGGGGAAGAGTAGGGGAGAGGTCTGAGGTTGGTTCTTGCAGTTCAGTAAGGAATGTTTACTGATGGAGTCAAGTGTTGCCATTATCTTTCTAAGCCAAACATTGAGGCAAAATAAGTTTTTCTGATTTTGACTGATTTCATTGTGTAAGGAGCACAGGGAAGCCGTGATGGAAGACACAAGTGGGAAAGGAGCTAATTAACTGCTGAAATAACAAGATCTGCGCATCAGATCTTTTGAGCCCCCAAAAAGATTTAATTGACTTGTCAGCATCACCCAACAAAGAAATAGATCTTTCCTGGGATCCATAAAAATCCCACTGCACACTTGCTTTTATTCAACAGACTTTGGGTATAGTAGGAGCACAGCAAAGCTAATTATGAAATCCGACAGAGTAAGTGAGGTTGGCGGTGTAGTTTTGTTCTGCCATGAATAGCAGCGTCACGAGGATCAGGAGCTGAGATTCCTGAGCCGTGTCACAAACAGGCAGGGCAGTGTCATCTGCTGGCCAGCACAGCTGTAGAGTTAACGTGCTGTTCTCTCCTGCTGGAGACTGAAGATCTCAGTCCAGGTAGGTCACACACCAGGAACTGTAGCAGAGCCGTGTCCTCTCTGCCTCTCGGGTTCATTTCGGTCACAATCACGACTATCATGCCCTCACGCATCATGCCTTGTTAAACTCGAATTGCTTTCTACACGCCCATGTTCACGCTTGACAATGAGTTCAGCTGCGCCAGCCAGGTTTTCAGGCAGATTTTTATCAGCTTCACAAACCCACCACTCCATGAGCAAAGGCAAAGCGTTGCGAAAATGGTTGGCCTTGCAGTTGAAATGAGAAGTGCTGAGGGAGATCTGCAGTGGAGGAAGCTTGACTGGAAAACCACAAGCTGAAAAACTGCTTCACTAAAGCAAGAGGGAGAATTTATACAGTTAAATCTTTGTAAAGACTTCCAGTCCTTAATGAGTTTTAATTTGTGTTGCCATTTCCAAGATGTTAATTCCCTTTGCCATAAACAGTGTTTGTTTTCCCACCACCCCTCTGGATGTGCTTCCTTCCTAGACACAGGGGGGTGGATGAAAAATAGTCAGTGTCTTAGGAAAACATTGACCCTGCCATGCCAGAGCCTTTGGGGACTCAGTTCAGTGCTCACAGCAGTGAGATGGAAGTGTGGTCCAGTAAACTCCGCTTGGCATCTCTTTTCACTTGCAAAACAAGTGCACATCATAGTATCTCGTATGAAAAGAGCTTGAAAAGTATCTTCCTTGGTATTTAAGCCTGCTGTTGAGCCTTGTTAAAGGGTTCAGGCAAATAGTCTGCATCACCAGCAGATAGGAGCAAGGAATAGCTGCAGGTTACTCTGCTCAGTAGAGCACTTTTGGGTCGGGCTGGCTTGTTTGGGTTTTTTTACTTAGTGAAGACTGTAAAGCTTCCAGTTGACTTTTAGACCTTGCCTACACCACAGCAGCAACCTCACTGCTGGTAGGGTAACACTCTGCTGTCAGCTCCTGCAGGGTTGTGGTTTACCACCTGGCTCCACCAGCAAGGAGATCCCCTGTCCTGTGGCATCAAGAGAGAATGTAACACTTTGTGATGAGTGTGATATGAGTGCTAAGATAAAGGGAGAGAGGGAGAGAGATGGAACTAGTTGTTTCTATTGTAGTTTCCAGCCAACAGTTGACAGAACTTTAATAAAGTCACACCCACTGCTGTCACTACTGATAATGGACCATCAGCATTCCCACTCCAAATTCCTATTGTCAGCTGTTTGAAACTCAGCTGTGAAATGAGACTAAAGTAATGATACAGAGCTCCAGTAGTGGAGCAGTGTATTTTAAAGACACTGAGACTTTTTTTCCCCTGAGTCATGTTTTTCCCCATTGTTATTCACTCCTGCATCTAAGAAGGGACCATTGTTTATACCTGTAACTTGTTTTATTTTGATCAGCTTCAAGAATAGGCAGCAACCAAAAGGCGTTGTTTTCTGAAGGCTTTGGGATAGTCCCTGTGAAATTAGTTGGCTGGCAGAGAGTAATTCCTAGCCGTGAAAGGTATTAAAAAATAAAAATACCCTGTTGGCTATAGAGATAAAGAAACCCAGCAGCCATGGAGGCTGGCCTTCGCTTTAGCAGGGTTCGTGGGACTATCTGAAGAAGCTTGCCACTGCCTGTACGATATTCATTATTCAAAGAGAAGGATTCAGCCTGCAGGGTTGTTTAATCCAGCACTTTCTCTGAAGAGCTAAGTATGCTTTACAAAAATTCATGATTGTGATATCATGTGCTAAGCTTCATTATCATGAAAAAGCAGAAGTGAACTGCCTCAGATGATTAAGATTTTAAATCACTTATTGTAAACGGCTTAAGGAAACTTTCAGACCCTCTGACTACCAGTGCTGTGTAATGTCTGCACGACCACAGATGCCAACACAGACAGCCGTGCAGTGATAGCTGGAGTGTGCAAACACAGCCAGAAATGCCCAGGTTTGGTTTGTAGCTCTGCCACTGATGTGCTGTACTGACCATAGGTGAGTTGGTCTCTCATCATCTCTGTTATCCTGTTCCTTGAAATAAGGGTAGCAATGCTTCCCTGCCTTTGTCAAATGCTTTTTTTAGATCAGTGGATCAATATCTCTGTATCACTCTAGGAATTATTACCGTCCATAACGATGATAAAAAAAAATCCTCTTATCACAGGAGCACCACACAGTAAATTATTCTGCTGTATTGCTAAGTGCAGATTTATACATCAGATACAAAAAAGAAGTCAACTGGGTTAATAGCATGCACTGAAAAAATCTGCAAATAACACGTAGAGACAGTTGAATATACCATGAAAATTGTGAAAAAGCTCAAAATGTGTTTTGATACATCTTCTAAGCTCCTAACTGTATGATTTTTTTTAACAAAACATCACCAGGCACATGGGACAAGTGAACATTTCTGCAGACATTGATTACAAGGATTGTTTTTTTTCGTCCTTTCTTTGCTCTAAGAGCAGGTTAGAAGTGGAATAGAGAGTTAAACCGTGGTCAGGTAATTTAATTTCATGAAAATTCATTCATAACTTTCAGATTCAAGGAATTTTCTTGATGAATTAGTAAAAAAAAATTAGTATTTTCATCACAATTAATTGCAGGGAAGGGTAGGTGAGGAGATTTTATGCAGGTTTTTCTTTTCCTCATGGATATTTACTGCTCCTTTCTCAGCTAAAGTACCATGAAGTGTCAGCTATGGGAGCACCCTGGATTAGGGGTCACCTTCTGAATTGTGTGTCACTAAGTGGTGAGAAACAGGGACAGTGGAAGTGCTGTATTTTTAATAGCTCTTCAGAAGCACCTCCATGCCTTATTTCTTATGCTGTAATGCGATAACATTTTCATTTTTTCCAATCATTATGGCACATTTAATTTAGTTTTCCCTTGCTGAAACTCTTTTGCAGCTGGGAAGGAAGAAACATCCAAGTGACCAACGTCTCTGCTGGCCTTTGGCCAGTAACTCCATCTCAGCTTTCCATTGCTGCAGCTTTGCAGCAATCCCTCCCCAGAGGGAAGTCTGAAGTGAAATAATTCACAAGTTTTTATTCCGACAAGAGGATCATCGAGGCACTGTCAGGGAATGTGGTCCTTGGTACCCTTTTGATTCTGTGTTTGTGTAAATTCCACTCACTGAAGTCTGTACCCTGCAGGGTGGGTAATTGAATGTCCAATTAGAAATGCTTCGAGAGAACCATGAACTTCAGGAAATCTAAAATCTAGGACCTGTCATCTGGTCAGCAGTCAAGTCAGTGGGGCTGAAGAGCTGAGGCACGGTTACAGGATGTGCCTCTTGTCACCTTTACGTGCCTGATAAGCATAAACTGAAAAGCTAAACTGTGACTTTTTCAAAATTATTTACTTTGGGCTGAATTGTTGCACTTGGTCTCAGACCTGCCGTTGTGTGTCTTAAGCAATACCTAATGACCAAATGTTGCTGCAATAAACAATTCGATGTCTTAATTTGTAGATGTAATGTATTTTAAACACCAAGACAGATTTGTATGTGATGTCTCCATTAAAAGGCTGTTTCTCAGACTGTTCCTTCCTCAGACTGGGCTGTATTAGCACAGTGTAGAAAAGGGAAGCTCTACTTTGCAATCTCAGCTGGAAATATTTTAACCCAAGTAGAGCTTATTTTTATCACATTTCAATTTCCATAGCTTTTTATTCAAGCCTTATCTTTTCTTTAAATAGAGGCTTTCATCTCAGAGGATCCCAGATACTCTTTGCAGGAGTATTTGGCAGCTTTTCACTATTGTTTCTTCACAGAAATTGAAGAGAAAACTTTGTTTACGGTGAACTGGGAAGCTGTGGTGCAAACCACTCCAGCACCAGCTGCACGGCCATCGTACAGAGCCCTGTGATTGCTCAGGCAGCTTTGAAAATCTCTTGAGGCTTTTTCTGTGTCAGAGGGGTCACTGCATATATGTATATATTCTTCTTTTTCTTAATTGTTTACACCTGCCATTCTTTCATCTCCAGAACTTCAAAACCATGCTTTTAAACTTCCAAACTATGTCTAAGGGTTTGTGCATCTCCTTTTTAGCTTCACTGAAGGCTTTCAAACCTCTGGCAAGCCATGGTAGTTTTATGAGTTTCTTGGGTAGGTATGAACCTTACCTGAGGCTTCCATACTTAAAAATGTGCTACTTCACTTGCAGCTTGCAAGTCTTGATGTTGTGCTAGACTGTGCAAGAACTGCTGACAGAACATTTCATGACAGTCTAGGAAAGCCCAAGATGAGAAGAATCACATGAAGAGGGAGCCAAAATGGGGCAGAGCTGATCTTTTTTAAATATTTCAAATATTCAATCACCCAAGCAGCAAGCCTTAGGTTTGGGATTGCACAGATCAAGGAGGAAGCTTATCAAATTTCACAGCTTTTTCAAAATTCTCTTTCAGTTGGTGGTGGGAGGGGGGTAAGGAGCAACCCTGAGAGTTTAGATGTTCTCGGCACTGAGATGGCAGATGTGATAATGTGCTCCAAAATATCTCCTGTGACAGGGCTGGGCGCCTGCCTCCGATTCTGCCTGCAGCAGGAAATTACTTCCAGCAGCCTTTCCCCAGTCAATCATTTTTCTGGTGTAGGGGGTGAGAAGGCAGCCTTGGAGAAACAGTTAAAATTCTTAGACCTCCTTTCTCCCTCCCCTCTTCCTTCTGTCACTGATCCCTGACATTTTGAAACCAGAGGTGATAAATAAGTGCAAGGTGGCTTGCAGGTTGGATGTATTTACAAAAGAATCTAGTTTCTGGTGTGGCGAGGTAGCTGGTGATACAAAACGAAGTCACTTCAACGCATTAGCTATGGAAATATCCCCCTCTCCACATTTTTTCTCCCAGAGAGCTCCATGGCTCCAGTGAGAAGGGAATAATTGAAGTATTGGGACTCAGTGTGGTAGAGCAGAAATAGTTCGCTTGTAGCTATGGGTCCAGAAGATCTCAGCGCATGGCATGCCAATCAATGCCGTGTTTCATAGGATGAAGTAAGAGACCACAAAAATCTTTCTTGTTTCCTTGCACCACGAGGCATGAAATCTGATTAGTCTTGTCCTCTTTATAATTGTGATTTACGGTCCTAAAGCTGGCAGTGTGTTCCCAAAAGACCACCTGTATCCATGCGATACAGTGAGTGAGAATATGCTGGAAAGGGTTTCCCCAACCTTTTAGAAACATAAACAAATGAAATCCAGTTTCCTTGAACACCAAATTCTGATTAAATTCTGGGTGCCCAACAAAACCGTCCTCCTGGAGTGCAGAGACGAAAATCAAGGTCCTGCCACTGACCATGGCAGAGAAGACAAGGATCTCAGAATAGGTTTTCTGAACATGTAACTTAGAAATGTGTGTTATGTGGTTGAGTTAAGCAGACCCATTCCTGTGATATAGTCTTAGCTCCCCTGGCGTGGCAGTCTGGATATGAAGGAAGGGACTCCATAGCTCACACATAATAAAATATATAGGTGCCCGTATTTCATGCATAACAAAATACATCCACTCACATAACGAATACACAAATTTTGTGTGTGAGTGTCCGGGTTTGGTAGCTGAAAAATATGCCATGAATGTGAATACATGTCGCAATGTCTGGAAAGATGGTAAATGGAAATATAGCTAGAGTTTAACTGGGGGGCTTGATGGCAACCACCGAGGTCTGGGTTTTCAAATAATTTTGAAATAACTTTGTCTCCTGAATTTTTGCCACGGTTATTGAGGTAAATTGGGTATTTACTGTGCAAATGGCCACTGTCCATTGGTGGGAAATGGCCTGCTGACTGGAGATAACAAGGGGACCTAACCTTGTAGCCTCTGCCTGGCAAACCCTAATTAAAATGCAGCCCCATCCTCTCTGTGGAATGCTGTTTCCAAATGCTCATATTCAGGCTGCATAACCTCATTCATCAGGCATTCCCCTTGCCCGCAGAACAAGTTTCTTTCAAATTGGTACAGAAATCTGCTACGAAGGTCTTTTTGCTCCGTGACAAAGGCAACGGGACCCATGCAAATGGTTTTGGGCTGAGGAGCAAGGAGGAAGGCTTTGCAGTGGTGTTGGGCACTGAAAGTCCCCAACAGCTGAGCTCTGTGGTTAAAAAGAGAAAAAGCTTAAGGGAGGGAAGAGAGAGTCTGCTTTATCTTGAGAAGAATGCAGCCTTATTTCTCTGCTGATTCACATTTCTTTTGAGACCTGCTAATTGCAACATCTTTCAGTAAGTTACTTACAGCAGAACTGCTGGGGAGAAATTGTGATAAATGCATAAACTGTGTCTTATTGATTTTTGTTGACATTTTACATGCTTCTTATGCATTCAGAACCTCCATTCAGTAATTGTCACTACGGTACACACTCCTGGATAATGAGAGAAGTGAATGAAGCAGTTTCTTGACCATTATCAACAATGTTATTCAAGGCTCTGTATGGGGTCTCTTGCATGCCCTCCAGTATATCTCTATTTGTGCTCATCCCCCATTGAATTTGCAAGATGAGAAATGAAAACCCTTGGTGTTATTTCCTCTGTTAATGGTAATAACAGAAATGGTATTAAGGGAGATTACTTTGAGACTGATGGTAAATTTGGGCCTCTTTAATTTTAGTGCACAGCAGCAATATGGAATCTAAGCAGAGGTGCTGTAGTTTATTTACCTTTCTACGGCACATTTGGTCTAGATTGCTGTACAGAAAGCTGGTTTGCTACATCATATTCTTTGACAGAAATTTGTTGCTGAACAAGAACAGTATAGCAAGATGTAGTGTGGCTAAACGGTAGTAAGACATCATCAGCTGTTTTGTTCCTTAAGAAATTGCATAGAGTCACAATGCTGCCGTGAAGTTTGGGTAAAAGAATTCCGACTTCTGATTTTATGATGCTCACCCACGAGCCAGAGGTACAAAAGCCAGCTTAGGTTCTTTCGAATCGAGGGCCTTTACATTAAAGGAGGAAAAGAAAATACCGCATGATGCAAAAATGCATTGACTTTATTTTCATGAGTAGATGTAGTGCTTTTGGGTAATGATCAGGCATTGCTTTCTCTTACTGTTGTTTGATTAAAATGTGAATACAGTCTTGACTTGATAATCTTACCAGGTACACACCGAGCTAAAAAGAAAAGGTATTTTATGCCTCAAATTGATTTGCATAAACCAAACAATCTGTTGCTTGTTGGATTGCAAAATGGTTTATTTTGCCCATTGGCCACAGGGGCAACAATTTTGTATTTTTTATGCCAGAATGTAGCTTTCATGCATTAGCTCTAAAATGACAATATGCTTTAGCCTCTCAGTGCTTAGATCTGCTTCATTTGGAAATCTTTTAAGTAGTAATAATAATAATGTTTTGAGGAAATTGAGTGGAACACTAAATTATTCTCTGAAACCTAAGTTCAAACTGTGCAAGGCTAAGGGAGCTGAAAATCAATGCACTTTTAAAGTCATTAGAGATCAGAAGTGAAATAAGTCTGTGTTGCTTTAGCTAAGCTTTTAGTGTGCCATGGTATTATTACAAAATCAGCCTGAATCTGCATTAATTTCACAGTCTTTTTCTTTAAGATGCCCAAGGGTGCATGAAGAATAAAATGTAAATCTCAGGAGGCAATGTTTTTATTAGCCAAAAGGGCAGTGAGTCATGCACTAAAAAAGTTGAACTGTACCATGCCCAGTGTAAGTATGGCAGACAGTAGTAAAAGGGTGGAAAAACAGCCCAGGCATTAGCCTACTGGCTTTTTATTATGATTTAAAAGGTTGAGGAGGGGAAAAAAAAAAAAGTGATTTTTCAGTTATTCATGCACATAGCTTCAGAATTGTTCAAGTTGGTGGTAGCTTTCATGGACCAAAGAATTATACTCTTACGTAGGACTCAGAAACAAAAAAATCATAAATATTTTTATTTTTGATATGTTTTTTTCTTAAATGTTGAGATTCCACCTACATTACTGAATTTTGTCTGAGTCTTTTCACACTTAGTCACAGGCTACACAGTGGAGTTTTTCTCATCCTTTTTTGTATGATCATTCTTGGTGCATCACAGTAATGTGTGATGTTATGGACCCCTTTATTAAATTCCCAGCTCAGCTGTCAGTGATGCCAGTCATTTATTCACTATCCACAGTTTACCTGCACAAAAGCCAGAGCAAGCAATTCTTAATGCATGGTCTGAATAGACTTAACTATGCAATCCAAAGGCTATGTAAAAGCCTTACTTATTTTAAACCCTGTGGCTAAAGAACAAAAACAGAAACAAAACAAAATGAAGAAAAAAAAACGCAAACAAAATTAAAGAAAAACTCTTCACCTCACCCATTCCCACCTAATTTTTTTTCTTTCATCTATGGTCAGATTAGCAAGTCAGCACTGTCGATAAATAAACTAGAGAAGTTGTTTATTTTTATGTACTACTGAGAACAGTGTCGTCTTGTGGCCGTTCTCGTAGACTGTGTTGGTTTAACAAGCGTCCAACCCTTTTGTCTTGTTGTTTTTTGTCTTTCCTGCTCCCTGTCCCCTTGTTCCCACAGGCTGTGCGTTTGTCACATTTTCTACAAGGGCAATGGCACAGAATGCAATCAAAGCCATGCACCAGTCTCAGACCATGGAGGTACAGTACTGTATCATTTGCCCTTTCTTTGTTTTCTTTGTGCAAATGATTGCGAATGGTAAAGCCATGCTCTCCTGGATCAGATCAGACACATGACAATCACAGATTTAAACTTTTTACCAGCTCACTCTACCTGTGTTTGTGAAGCTTTATTTTTCTTATTCACCCGAGAGCGCACAATAAGGTTGCTTTGTGGTATCCAAACACGGCTCTCAATCCTGTTTCCAGTGGCATTCAGCAGAAAATAAAAATGCTGTGAATAACACTCCTCAGTCATACTCCGAGTATATCTGATGAGTAAATTATCTCTATTTTTAACACACATACCCCCCAAAGAAAAATCGCAGTTCCTTTTAAATAGACTTCTAACTGTGGTGGTTTGCACTGCTCTGAGAAAAAACTCAAGAGATTGAACATGGCCACGCTGAGTTACTAGTGCATGCGTTTTTCTGCGAATAGAATCTCTTTTTAACTTAATATAATTTCACCTTCTTCATGTAGCCAATAAAAATGCTAATGATGACAGAGCATATCGAAGTGTGGCACTTCCCGCAGAGCACCGTCGTGGCTGGCCCCTCACAAACAACACTCTTTATTCCTTTCCAAAGTGCCTCTATGGCCTCGTGTTTTATCCTGATGAGCAGCTCAAAACTTTAAGCTTGTTCACTCGATGTGACTCTCACTGCAGGCTAATGATCCGGCCATTGGAGTGCTTAGCGAATGCCACGACTTGTCTGGCAATCTCAAAACTTTTCTCAGTCTGTGATTTTTGTCATGGTCTTTCAGAATTTTGCACAAAAAACCGCACAAGTATGAAATCTTTACTTACTCTGGATCTTCTAGCTTATCATTGGAGAGTGCATGTTATACTGTATTATGTATACTGTATCTTCGTGTAGTGATGATTTTTCTCAGAGGTGGCATTGATGTTATGTGCACTTGTTTCTTTTTTTTTCCTTTTTTTTTTATTTCTTTCTTTTTCCACCAGGACCTTTCAATTTTACTTTTCTTTTTTTTTTCTCTCAGTGATTATCCTTTGCAATGCTCTAGTCTCCCAAAGCATGCTGGGTGCTAAACAATCATTATTGCGTCATGTCGTTGAGCTGCTTTGTGTAACGAGCCAAGGGGGGAGAGCCAGGGGCGGGAGGGTGGACAGAGGAGAACAAGGAGGAGCAGATAAAATTCCAGCCGGTGCATGAAACTGTCACTAACTGTTTCCTGTATAGTACAAGTAATGATATCGGCATTGCAAAGCTATTGTCTTTCCAAGCTTCACGTTTGAATTTGGTTGAGCTTCTTTCATAATCGATGTGTTTTCTTTTCAGTGCAATGCATTTTTAGACCCTGGGTATACAGTTTTAGATGACAATCTGCCAATGAGATGAGAATAATTGAAATGATCTTTACTAGAAAGCTGCTGTTATACAGTCTATGCAGTCTGATAGTATATTGTGAAAAAACTGCCACTTTGAGTCTCAAAATAATACCTGTAGAATTTGTCTGCTATGCACTGCTCCTTTAATTCAGATCTATATGTTTTGCTGGGTTTGATTCCAAGTACAAAGGAACTGTTTATTGGTAATACTGTGTTTTACCTATATTTTCCATTTGTTTTAATGTATTTTTCTGTCTAGCAAAATGAATTGTACACAGCTCTACTTCAGAAGACGGTAAAATTAAAGACATAACACCTCCCAGACAAATTCTCCCAATCCTCTGTTGTATGCAGCACTCCAAGAGAGGCTGCACTTTGATGGGATAGTCCCAGTGACATTAGTTCTATAGAATCTTGGATCAATTCTATAGACTTTTGGATCAAAATACTCCTCAACACCTTTGCAGATGTCGTCAAAGAGATCTCCATATTGGCAAGGCGATTCCAAATATTTTGCACTTTGAACATCTGGGTCTTTGTGTCAGTTGAGCTTAGGCTGAGAGTCCCTTCTTGGAAAGAAGCTTTACACCTTCCCATTCCATGTGGGAGGGACTTACTGGAGTCTGTACCTCCTTCTCTGACAGCACACAGGAAAATATGAAGGCAGCACCATCTGTTGGGAAGAAAATGGCACTAGATGGCATGGAGATACCACGCCATTGAAAGAGGAAGGGAGATGCACCTTGTGTATGTGCTGGAAACTTCCTTTGAGGACAGAAAACGCAAGTGCATAAAACAGAAATCACTCTTTAGGCAAAAAAATTTGCTCACTTTTGCCAATACTCCTGTAGTAAAAAATGAACTTAGGCTGGCTAGTGTTAAATGTCAGCTCTCAGCCTGAAACAGTCATCCTTGGACACTTTTGGTTCCTGTTCTTTTGCAAGCAGAAGTGGGCTAAGGGGATGATATACAGTACACAATTGCATTTCAGCCCCGTGACTACAGAGGTTTTTTTCTGAGTTCATTATTTTCAGTTCTTTAGCACGCATCATTGACCAACACGAGTTTTCAAAGTGGGCTAAGAAAGAACAGTGGGGATGTTCAGTCCAGACAGATACGTCTCATAGACTGATGCATTTTCTTACTGCTCTTTCCACCTGACTTACTGACCTCGTTAAGTCAACTGATTTTAAAATTATAATAGCTGCTCGAGAGTGTTTGCTCTTCTATCTCATTTCTATGGAGTTTTTTTGTTTGTTTAAGGCATTCAAATGCAGCACCAGTAGAAGACACTAATTTGTTATCATGGAGTAAATTTGATACAACAATAACAACCCTTTTCTCATATAGAGCCACTTGCTAGATATAATTTCAGTCTTCAGAATGTTTGCTTTCTTGAAAATGATGAAGTGATGAAATATAGAGCAGACAGTGAAAAAATGAATTATAGATTCATAAATTGCAGAGATATTGTTTTTATACAATTTACTGACATTTAAGCAGTCATAAATATGTCAGCTGTAGTGTTGAGTGCTGAGCTGTTGAACTGAAACTGAAATAGCCATATAATATTTCTTCTTTCGGTATTCATTTCTATTTCTTTGGAAATAGGCTTGATTCTCCTGTACATCTAAGCAGAAGGCAGTAAGTTCTGGCTGTTCTTAGCCCAGTGTTACCAAACCTTGTATTAAACAGAAACAGCTTGCTTTTTTAATTAGCAAAACCAGAAAAATCTCTCTCACACCCTCCATCCCCTGACTCCTTTTTCTTTCCTCTTTTTCTTATTTTTTTTAATGGTCTTATTTTTAATATTAGTATAAAAGTCTCTAGAGAGAGGTAATTGTGTAACAAGCCAACTCTTCCATAATCTTTATTTGATTGCTGGAGTGTTATGTATCTCCTTTCTTCCTCACTGAAACACTGAAAAACATTTTTACAATGAAACACACAGGAAAGGAATTGCAGGTGGAATAATAAATCACAAGTGATGATTTTCTAAGATAATTCTAATGGAACAGTATTGGTGGGAGATCTTCATACAAGAATTATTATTGGGGTTTATTTCATCATTTCATCTGATGATTGTGAATATTTTTATCACTTGTCCTGGTGTGAGGTTTTTCAGAGGAAAGGTCCATGGCTGCTTTTTTGTAAATAACCAAGGACAGGATCTTTTCTGAAGATGTTCAGAGTGTTGTGAGAGCAGCCACAAGAGGAATTAGGTTAAGTATAATCCTGCTCCACATCCCACGCTATGAACTTTGGCTACAGCACTGCTGTGTTTTTTGGACTTGAGTCACTTATCACTCCTACCATTGTGTTCAAATTGAAGTTAGACAAGAAATTAGTATAACAAAGCATGGCGGGTGGAGGGAAGTTATTCTTTGGAGCTTATGAAGTTGAAAAGCAGTATGAAATGGATTGACAGTTTCTATGACTCATAAAATGCTTGAATTAATTTGAAGAACTGAATCATTGCAGTATGTAGTTTGCTTCCTTGATTTGAAAAAAATGAAGACTTGAAAGGTTAAAATATGAAACATTTCTTAGCAGGGAAAAGAAACAGAGAGAAATCAACAGAGACATCTTTCATAATCACATCTCGTTCTCTCAGTCACTTTTCCCAGGAATGCATAATTTGAAGTCCAAGGGAAATTCCAGCTTACCCCAAAAGTCTATCTGGTCTTTGACCTCCTACCTCTTCCCAACAGTCCCTCAGACGCGGGTGAGGAGTAGGCTGTAGACCAAATCTCTAGTTCTTTCTTACAGCTTCCCTATTTCCTAAGGTGTCTTACAGCCCTCCCATATCATGTAACAAGAGGCTGATAGAAGCAATAGAAGAGATGGTGGCAATCAGGAATGGGCTGCTATCACCAGAACTAGTCACTTTTGGTCTGCATCCTGCCCTTTGTTCACATCTCAAGGGTGCTTGATACAAAGCGTGCCTGGGAGTGGACCACAGGTGGGTGAATTGACTGGGGGTCCTTGGCATGAAAAGGACTCGCTGCTGATGGGCACTGAAGTAAATCTGCAGCTCACAGTCTATTTACGTAGGGAACACAAGCCAGTGTAGGGTACACAAGCCCAGCTGCACTGAGCATGACTGCACAGCCAGAGCCTGGTGGCAGGGCGGTGTTGGCTGTGTGGTCCCTGGCAGCAGGGAGGTTGGACACCTCTCCCTTTGGCGAAGCCTTGAAAACAGACTGCAGACAAAGCATCACGTCCATCTCATCAGCTGTGAAGCTTAATTAAAGAGGACTGGTACACTTTGCTGTCTCTGGCAGCGATTTTGATAGCTGGAAGGAAAAGAGAGCCTGAGGAAAGGTGCTTCCTAAAAAGAACTGGAGAATCAATATTTTCTCCATAGCCTCTTTTCCTAAGAACCTGAAAATCTTAGTCCTTGCGATGCCACATATGCCAGTCACAAAGAGAGGGTGAGCGACCTGGTCATGCCACTTCCATTGGCCCGACGGGACATGGCTGAGCTCACGACATGAGGGTGGTTCGGTGTGATTTAACCCTTCTGTCTTTCCCGATCTGTCTAACCACAGGGCTGCTCTTCGCCAATCGTGGTGAAGTTTGCCGATACCCAAAAGGACAAGGAGCAGCGACGTTTGCAGCAGCAGTTGGCTCAGCAGATGCAACAGCTCAATACTGCCACTTGGGGAAACCTCACAGGTCTTGGAGGACTCACGCCACAATATCTAGCTGTAAGTTCATTTCAGAGGCAGTGGCTGTATTGTGAGGTGTTTATTTTAGAACCATGGCAAGCCACATAGTAAACTCCCTGCAATAAATTTCTAGGTCCTACAGGATACGTAGCACAACTTCTGGATATGCTTATTGCATGGTCTAAAAATATAAAACAAGGACTAGAAACTGAATAGGCATTTGAAGATGTGTCAGTGCTGTCAAATCAAGCTTTTAAAGTATCCTCGTGCGGCAAAATAAATCATAGATTCACAGAAAGGCTTGGCTTGGAAGAGACCTTAAAGATCGTCTAGTCCCAACCTCTCCACCATAAAGAAAATTTGATTTCATTAGTTTTATTGGTTTTTTGAATGTTAGAGTCTGGTTTTTATACCTAGAATAAAATCTAAGTTCTTCCTTAGGGGAGGACAGATAGGCAGCTGAACATTGTAGGGGCCACGTCTATATGGTGCAGCCTCTAAACTAGAATGTTCTGGATCAATCATCTAATTTTCCACATTTTCTTTTGGAAATGGCTTTTGCTTTAATGCGTGGTCCTGTCAGTGCTAAACATGCATGGTTCATACCACCTAATACAGAAAGTGAGGGTGGCCAGGAGAAGCCATTTGCTTCCCATAAATTTA
Organism: Sclerurus mexicanus; assembly: GCA_013396755.1. NCBI lineage: Eukaryota > Metazoa > Chordata > Aves > Passeriformes > Furnariidae > Sclerurus > Sclerurus mexicanus. The sequence continues at coordinate 1,886,244 of VWZF01006451.1, read as the reverse complement.
AAATGGTGTTCTCCTTGGTCCATTTTTAAGACGATAAAGAGGCGTTAGCTGCTGTCCCTGCTGGACAATCTGAAATCCACAGCCATGTGTCTTAGGTCCTGGATGGCCAAGAGAGACTTCCCTGCAGCACAGCTGAGAGGGACCCTCTGCCTTTCATGGCTCTGGAGTTGACAGGTCTGGCTGAGCAGCTTTTGGATAACTTGGAGATACCTGATGGTTCCGAGTCAGACAAATAGAACCTTATGAAGTACAAGGTTAAGTGCAAGGTCCCAAACTTGGGTCAGGGCAATCTCATGCACAAGTACAGGCTGGGCTCAAGCCAATGGATCAAGAGCAGCCCTGAGGAGAAGGACTTGGGGGTGTTGGTGGATGAGACACTCAACACAGCCCATTAATGTGCACCCAGAACGTTGGTCATGTCCTGGGCTGCATCACAAGAAGCACAACCAGCGGGTTAAGGGAGGTGATTCTGCCCCTCTGCTTTGCTCTCATGAGACCCCCACCTGCAGTGCTGTGTCCAGCTGTGGGGCCCCCAACACAGGAAGGACATGGACCTGCTGGAGCAGGTCCAGTGGAGGCCTTCTGCTATGGAGACTGGCTGAGAGAGTTGGAGTGGTCCAGCCTGGAAAAGAGGAACCTCTAGAGGGACTTTAGAGTTTTCAATACCTAAGGGGGTCTCCAAGAAAGCTGAAGAGGGACCCTTTACAAGGGCATTTAGTGACAGGGCAAGGGGTAATGACTTCAAACTGAGAGAGGGCTTGTTTATATAGGCACTAGGAAGAAATTGTTTCCTGTGAGGGTAGTGGGACCCTGGCACAGGTGATCCAGAGAAGCTGTGGATGCCCCATCCCTGGAAGTGTTCAAGACCAGGCTGTATGGGGCTTTGAGCAACCTGGGCTAGTGGAAGGTGTCCCTGCCCATGGCAGGGGGATTGGAACAGGATGATCTTTAAGGTCCCTTCCAACAACCCAAATTGGTCTAGGATTCTATGATTCTATGAAATAGATGTGTCTGTATATATGTAGTGTATGCATAAATACATAATTTGTGTGCTTACAATGCTTTGGTATACTGATATAAACAGCAATTTAACCAGCAGTTAAAAATATATATGAAGTGAGCTAATTAATACTGAGATAGGCCAAATTATTATATACAAATACCAGTCTTACAAATATCTGTGTGCTGGATTCATAAAGATAATAAAGAAAAAACTGAATTCACAGGGATGGGGAGAATGGACTGTGATTGGCAGACATGAGTTATGGTAACTACCAGACTACAGAGGGTTGTAATTAGTCACACTATGTTGGTTTAAATAGATTTAACACCTGGTTGTTAAAAAGAATAAATTGATTAATTGTTTTAAAGCAGCCATGTTATTGAGTTTCCCTTGTGTCTCTGTGTTTCTTAATAGAGATTAGACATTAATATGGATTTACAGCATTGACTCTAGGGATGTTCATTCCAACAGCAGACAGAAGCGAGAGACTACATAAATGTAAAGGAAAGCAGAAATACTCCAAATGTGAAATGATAGCTCATTTTAGTTTTATCTTCATTTGTTCCATTACTGTCAGATAGATTGCTGTGTTGTGTTGTTCATTTGCAGCTTCTGCAGCAAGCAACTTCCTCCAGTAACTTGGGTGCCTTCAGCGGCATTCAGCAAATGGCCGGTGAGTTAAAAACCCGTTCGTTTTGCTCCAGCTATGTTTTGTACTCCTAAGCTGTTGAATTCGGTACCTCTAATAATCACATTGTCGGGGGGCGGGGGGCATGTTGTGTATTGAACGTGGCAGATGTATTGGCGGGGGACAGCTCGCGGTTCAACGTCAATAGAAACACTTTCTCCCCTCCTTCAGAACTGAAATTAAACCCGGTGCTCCCAGGTTGTGCAAACAGTTTGTCTTGCATTACTCACCTGCCATTTGGCCAAAGTAACCAGTTGTAAATTGCAGGAGAGCTCTTAGTCCCTGCAGCTGTATCCTGCCCTATGAAAAGTGTCAGGAAAGCAACAGCAGGATTACATTCTAATTTCCAGTGAGATTTCTGTGTCCTGAAAAAATCAAATTAATGGCAGCCCTCAAACATTTTAATAATAGGTGGTGAGGAAAAATGTTCTGACCTTTTTAATGAAACCCAAGATTACAGGCCTACCTTCAGTATGAATTTTCAGGCTCCTTTTATAATCGTGGAAAATTAACTGGGTGCCTTTTTGACTTTGGAACCCTAGCTGGCAAAATTACACAACAGAGATTTTATGTAAAAGTATAATCTTTAGTCTGGAGGAGGAAAAAAAAAAAAGCAAGCAAGAAAAAGGGAAAAAAGAATCAAAGTGTGAGCGGATTTGAAAGCCAGCTAGTTGGAGGGTTTCTTAGTAATGAGCTGTGTGCCAGTAGTAACTGATGTGTAGTGATTAGCAAAAGGTCACTCCCACTGTGTGACCTACCATGCTGATATCCTAACTTAACATGATGCTAGAGAAGGCAGCATGTGCACTAAATCAGAGCACAGATGCACATTATGCCTGCCGCGAGGAACTGTTAAAAAGCTTTTTTTTTTTTCCTTGTTACAAGGGGGGAAAAAAAAAATAGAAAGAATCACAAAACCCCTAAATTGCTACATTAGTTTATTTTAATCATGAACGCACTGAATCGATGAAATACAACATTGTGCGTGCTTCATCATCATAAAACAAGGGCTAAAATATTCAAAAGTCTTTATGAACACCATTTTCTCGTTCTTTTTTTAATCCTGCTCTTTTGCTTCTTCTGGTTCTGCTTGGAATGGAGCCTGAAATGCTTTAACAAGTATAGATATACCACACTGTATAGCTATACCCCACAGGTATTCTTTGCTCAATCGTTATATTATGCCATTATTGCAGTGACATCAGAGACTAATGTGAACCTGCTGTCTGACAATATAAATTGGCCTACAGATGACAATATCTCTGAATTATTCTCTCTTCCTCAGACCTGCTGGCAGTGCTTGCTGGTTCTATTATGTTACACTTGCAATCTAGCAATTTTTTTCATCAAAAAAAATGTATCTTAATATGATAAACAGAACAGAGCGGGTCAGTAACAGTTTTATAGTTGGCAGTTTTGGAAGTGGTTTTGAGTCAGAGATTGTGTTTTAATGTTTTCATATTTGGTTAGATCTACAAAATGAAAGAATTGAGACACCAAGGAAAAATAATGTGATATATATCGCATTATGTGCACCTTAGAAGTTTTTGTTGCCTGTTTCTCACTGGTATTGCAGATTCACCTTTGTCTTCAAGAACTCTGTTGAAACTAAGGATTTTAGTCAAGTAATGTCAGGATGGGATCTCAATCTGGGATGTGATTTATTCTCTGAAAATCTTACAGTCTTGAGACCAGGGGAAAGTCATCTTAAGAAAGCGTAGTGGCACATCATTGTTACTCGAGGGATATACCTTCTTGACTGCAAATTAGATTGCTAATGCACTCATCTGTGGGGTAATTTAATGACTGACTGCCTTTCTTGGAAAAAATATCTTTTATGTCTTATATTCATGTTATCAAAACAGCTTGAAATTTACTCTTTTTTTCCCCAAAACATGTAACTTAAATATTTATGTTCAAGGTAAAATTAGTGATACTAAATTGTTCTCCGAGCTGCATCTCTGCATGAAAGTGCCAAAAACTGTGAGCTATTTTATTGTTAGAACTGAGAGTTCATGTCCTCTTCTCAGAAATCAGGCAGTATTACATCATGCATTGCACCTAATACTAACAATTTGTATATTATGTTCTGTGAAAGGAATAGAAAATACTCCTGTGTCTGTAGCAAGAGCTTACATTACCTGCTGAAGCCATCCTTGAGCATTTGCAAAGGCCTAGAGTTTTTCAACTTAAGGTGTATAGCTTCATTTTACAGAAATTAATCTAAAATGTAATTCCATATTGCATATAGTTTGCCTATTAATGTAATCTTTCAAAGTGAGGAATAAAATCCACACACAATTGAGTAAGGTGCTAAAGAAGATCCGTCATTGCTGCTTTCAAGCTCTTTGAACTTTGTGTTTGAGGGGTGCAACTTTTATCCTTGAAATCAATAGCTGTACATACCCTGGAATTCAGACACTGAAAGTTTGATCAAAAGCCACGTGAGCCATTGGAATTCTACTCTCACTTGCGTGCCAGGGTTCTAGCACCTCTTTTGTGCTTAAATCTTGATGAAGTCACGGTTTGCTGCATTGGGACTTCTGATAGAGCCACCCCCTTATCCAAAACTGGGCCCTCTGGATCTGCAAGTATTTATTTGTACTTTGGTACAAAACAGAAGGGACACGGCACACACTCCACTGCACATGTGAAGAATTATTTTCTGTGCTCAGTGATATTGCTTCTTAAATCAAAGCAATTTTCTTTGCTATCAAAGTGAAGACACTGGTCTTCAGTGTGGAGTTTTAAATTCCCTCTCCCTAATATCATGCCTCAATCTGGTTAAAGTAGTTTTTATGTTGCAAAATCCGTGGTGCTTTGATTTTGGAGAAGGGAGCGAGATTTTTAGGCATTTGTGATTACAGGGTATTGGAGTTTGGTTTTGTTTGTTTGGAAGTGAGAGGACAGTCCAAAGAAAAATGTGGGTTTTTCTCAAGAACTTGCTAAGATACAGACATTAAACACACAGCACCAGCTCTAAAGTGTTCTTCCTGTAGCAGCCCATTGATCCTGCTATATATTCAGCATTTTGTGAAGTCCAAACAAATCATGAAACTGGTTTAACTAAAATTTGTGATACTAAAATTTGAAAGACAAAAAGGTGTAGCTTGCCTTTTAGCTTTCCAAACTTTAAGGTTCCACGCTTAATTCCCCAGATTAGTTTTTATGATTTTTTAAATTGAAAAATGTGATTTTAATGAAATAATTTTATTTTGCTAGTCAAGCCAAAGGAAACATTGTAATCTGTTGAGACTGGTAATAAAGTTGGGAGAGTTGGCAATGCTGCCTTTGGTATTAGAGTAATCCCCTGGTCTTGATTGCAGGCACTACCCCTTCTGTGCCAAACTCTGCTTCATTGTCCTGTATAAAACATGCAAGCACGTGCCATCCTCATGTGTATATTTTACAGTGAGCACTTCCTCACTTTTCCTCCCCTCCTCTGATATCTGCTAATGCTAATTTAAAGGCAGTGTTTCCTCTCACTTGCCTCTGCAGCCTCCATGTCTAGCCTGCACTTTGTCTTTGGGAAAGGCTAATAATGTAGATGAATTACATTATGGGATTTGATTGTCTTACTTTAAAGGACAATGCAAGCTACATTAAGCACTAGCAACCTCTCAAGCAAACAGAAATTCCTCCTTCAAATATATAAAAATTGCATGGAAAGCGTAGTTCAAAGGAGATTGATGTCACTTGAACGTTTGCATTGAATTTGGCTGGCACTGGATCAGGTCCTAAAAGCTGCAGTTATTTAAGCCAATGAGCCTGTGAAGTGCTATACAGACAGTATAAAAAGGGAGGTTTACTACTGATTGTAGCAAATATTTCAATGTTTTCAATATTTTAAAAATATATGATCTATGAAGGTTTTCTATCGTCCATTAATGTCAAATGTTTTGGCAGGGATAAATATTGGTTCATACAGCAATATTTCTATATGTGAGACCATTCAGGACGTACAAACATGTGCAGCACTCATAAAAGACACAAAGGCTTTCTCTCAATTTCCTTGAATAGACAGTGTATTTTGCTCTCTGAAGTTACACAGGAGGAGAAACCATGGGTTTGGCTTTTCTTCTTTGGCTTTCAGCTCCCTAAACCCTCTACAGCTGGGACTTTTCATATTTTTCCAATGTACATTTTTTTCCCAGTTCCTTCCAAGTTCTTTCACCATTTGGTTGCATTTTGGGTTGAACTTCTGGCCCTCTGTGAGCCCAGTTCAATCCATTCCACCCTTCTTCTGCTACCCAAGCCAGATTTCCTCCTGTTGCAGAGTCTGTAGGAGCAGATGGGTGAGAGAAACTCTGCAAGGTTCTGCTTTCTGAATATTTTCCTCTAATTGTTGGATTGGCTCAGTAGATCTGGAGGGACCAGTTGGAAACCAGGACCATCTGCACGAAAGCTCTATAGTTTTACACTGGCCCAAGGATCCTTTATATCCTCTGACTCTTGGATGGCTCCATTCCAGCAAAGCCATACTGAAGGAGGGTTTCTCCTGCTATGACCTCTTTAGGGATATCATATTAAAAGTAAAGGTCACTGAGAAACTATTTCCAGCTCAAGGGAGATAGCTGTTTCTTAAAGATAACTACCAGTTTTGAAAATGTTAACCTCAGGGACCAAAAAACATTGAGCTTTTGTAACACTAATTCCATTGAAAGTCCTAGCTAATTTAACACATATGATTAGCTGCCATTTTTTTTTCCCTTTTTTTCCTTTTTTCTATTTTAGCTAATAAATTAAACAACTCTGTTTAGCATTTTTCTGGGAGGAAAAGTGTGAAGCAATGAATCCACATTGCTCCTTCTCACAGGAGAAGGAGGGGCACCTCGAGTGGAAAACCAGTTGATGAGCTGTGCTTATTCAGGTGGTAAAAATGCAGGATGTGGAAGTTTGGCCAAATCTGGGCCCAAGATCTGCAGCTCTGTCAGGACTTTCCATAACCAGTAAAAAGAGGGTGAGGGGCTTTTTCTTTCCTTGGCCCCTTTGTGGAAGGAATTCATCCCACTGAACCTCAGCAGCCTGGAAAGTAGTCATCCCATCTCCCTGCAATGTCAGTGAGGAGGGAGTCACTGCCAGGCAGCGATTCATCCTACAAGGATGGGGTTAATCTGTCTATTTTGTAGGCCTTAGGAAAATATTCTATATATATTAGGAAGAAATTCTTCCCTGTGAGGGTGGTGAGGCACTGGCACAGGTTGTCCAAAGAAGCTGTGGCTACCCCATTCCTAGAAGTGTCCAAGGCCAGATTGGATCAGGCTTGAAGCAACGTAGTCTAGTCAAAGATATTCCCGGGAAGGTGGGCTTTGAGCAACCTGGTCTAATGGAAGATGTCCCTGCCCATGGCAGGCAGGTTGGAACTAGTTGATCTTTATGATCCCTTCAAATTCAAGCCATTCGATGATTCTGTGGTTCTATTTTAGGATCAGATGATTCATCCACCCCCTCTATCTTCTTTGACTGTAGCAAGAGCCTGAGTGAGTAACTTTTATTTGGATAAAGTGAGGTCAGATGAATCCTTCCCACTATGACTGGAGCAGTTTCAATTGACAAGAGCACACTTCTCGCCGGAATGTGTTTAGAGCATATGTAACCTGAAAGTGGGCTGAAATCCCACATAAGTCAACAAATGGCTCTAGGGGGTTTGGAACTACACGATCTTTCAAGTGCCTTCCAACTCAAGCCATTCTGTGAGTCTGTGAACTTCCAGGAAGATTTAAGCATGTACTCTTAAAAAACAGGGCAGAATCAAATGAGGACTTAAAAGTTGTTTTAAGGGCTTTGCTAAATCAAACTGTGACTGGTGAGGGTATAGCCCAAGCACTGTTCAGTTGAGCAGCTTTTCTAAAGTTAGGCAGGGGCAGTGCTCAGGTCCCCGGTCTATTTTAATTCTTAGAATATAGCTGCAATAACATTGCATTCTACACCTTTACACCCATTTCTACCATCCAAAATGGCTCGTGTCAGTGTCAGCAAATAGTTGCTTTTTGGCCTGGAGATGATAAATTTTACCTTAATCCACATTTTCTAAACTGCAGTGAGGATTTAATTCAGAAGGAATAAATCCTAGTAATTGAGAAGGATAAAATTTCCAAAGCAAAAGAAGTCAAGTCAGTGGGAACTGCTTATGAGCTATCAGATTTGGTTCTGACAATCACCACTGACTTTGAAACTCTCTGTGCATATGGTGTCCCTAAATGTAGCCAGTGCCTTCCTTTTTTTAGGAATTTGTTCAGCAAGCAAATCTCAGCTATTTCCTAATATGATTTGCTTATGGTTTTGGAAACCCAAGAGCTGATGAGGCCTAAGAAGTCTTCGGGAACGACTCGTGCTCTGTTCCCTTCTCTACAAATACCCAATAATTTCGAATTTACACTTATCACAGGAGAAAAGCTGCGGTGACTGAAACGAGGCAAATTGCTTCATTGTATGAAAGTTTGTGTCAGAGGCAGCACAAGAAGTTGTAAAATGTAAATCTCATGCTCTCAAATTTCCCCGTGTTTTCACAGAGCTGCATCTGTGACTGTGCAGCACTACAAAAATTTCCTGTGAATGTGCTAATAGGCCTTATGAGAATGTTCTATCACCATCCATCTGTCACTTTTTAACAGGCCTGATTGGCAAGCACTTGTAACAACTGACATCTGTTCTCGCTTATTGATATGTAGATTTATGGTAATTGCTGTGAACAATAAGACACAAAATTACCTAAGGTGAACATTAAATTAAATTTTCATGCCCCTATCCTTATAAATAATTTTTTTTTAAAAATCTTAAGTTTCAAGCAAGACATACTGTGCATCTGTTTTGTACATATTATAATTGTTTTTTTAATCTGCCAAATAACAAAATGAAAGTTGAATTTCCTTGCGATCTTGAATATTTGCCAAGCTGATAGTGCATTGGTAAATACATGTTATTAAAAATGGAATCAAACTGTATTGTGATTCTGGTCTTTTTAATCATTTCCCTTTAATTCCCAACATCGTTTCCATCATGAAGATCAAGAGTTATTCCTTACCCAGAAGGTTTTTCTCCTCTACGGGAGGATTTTCATTTTTCATGTGCAGCTCTGCCTATGAGGCTGTTCCTCAGTGTTGAGCCATTTGCATTTCTTCAGAGAGAGGTGCATTTGCTGAGTGAGCAGCACTTTCAAATAAAACCCATCGACTCATTTCTGGTCCAGCCCTGTGGCGGAACTTGGGATTGTTTGGAAGAAACCGTAGGATGTGATATGTGTGCAGAGAGTGTGTGAAAGGGGGGGGGAGTGAGAAAGCAGATCCATCCCACAGAACTGTCCCTTAAGTGAAGTTCAATTGAACCAAAAATCCCCGGTTGAAAGCAAAATACTTTTTGGGTCTGGGACTTGAGAGCATTTGGTTTCCCTCCTCCAAGTTTGTCCTATCAGCTGGGACGTTGATGCTTCTGACAGGTTGATGGGAGGAACCAATAACGAGGGAGCAGAGATGGTGAAATGCCTGGGGAACATGAAACAGTGATGACAGGACTTATTTTTCAGATGTTTAAGCAGACAGAGGATCCTAAAGAGAACACATATTAAGTGATGAAGCCGTTGACAAAATGGGCTCTGGAGCGTGCTGGGTGACAGCGTGTGCCATGAGCCCTTGCTGGCAGTACATTTGGGTTCTCAGTTCTGTGGGGGTCTTTGCTGTCCTTCTCTTGGGTGTGACAACAGCAAGCAGCCTTTTTTTTTTGCTGACGGCACCCAAGCTGACACCCTAGGGCATCTGTAGAGCTGTTTTGTGGCCACTGTCTTAGAGTCTCCTCTACAGTAAAACAGGCTGGGTAGGGAGACAACTTTGTCACCACTGAGCTCTTGTTCATTCATCTTCTTTGGGCTTTGAAGTTGTTTGTCAAATCGATGGGTTCCTCCTGAGCTTCCACAGGAAATATGCCTATATATATAACAAAGCCCCAAGATTTTATGGGATGAGACAATGATGGTATTTGTTTTGCATTCACATGGGCGCAACATTTGAATTTGAATTGTGTTTTGCAAAATAGTTTTGGTTGGTAGTGTCTGAGAAAAGACTTAAGTTTAAAGATGGTCGTTAGACTTCAAAAGAAACCTGAAAGAGCTTTTTTGGTCACATAATTCCTCCAAGTGTGTTGTGCAGATTCCAGACTAAGACGGGGCGTATCTCACTTCAACTAAAACTCCTACCATTGTCATTGTGTCACAGTTTCAAAAACACCCTCTGAGCTTACTTTGGGCACTGACCGAGGAGCAGACATTAGAACCTCAGCCAGACTAGGTGCTCACCTGAGGCCTGACCTGCCTGCTGGAACATGCTGTATTAAAATTTGGGGCTTTATCCACAAGTAGATGCTTATATCAAGGTTCACCTCCTAGTCCCTACTGCTGGGACAGTAAGAATTTTTGTTTATTTGGCTTATTGATTGTGCCAACCTGAGTGTGCAACACATGCATTTGAAAGCAATATCACTCTCCATTACTGCAGGAATTCCCAAATCCTAGAAAATACTTCTCCTTCATTGCATTTTCTTTCTTCTCAAACATACTTAGCAAGTATTATATTTAACTTCCCTTTTTTTCATCTCCTCCAAGTTGTTGCTAAGTTCCCCTGGTTGAGAAACAAAGTGTGCAGGGACAAGTAATATCTCCTGTAGACAAACTAATGATCAGAGAAAATCAGACAAGTTTCCAGGCATTCAAGCCCTTCTCTGAGTGTTCTCCAAAACTCATGCAGTCTTCCCAGTTCTGTCACTAGTCTGGGAAAGGTATTTCTCTTCCTACCACCTAACCATTTGTTTGTGTACTTGTATTATCAGGACTACAAGAACCTCATAAAACTCTTCTAGTCTTTTGGGGTCTTGCACTTTGTCAATTCTGTTGTGGGCTCAAGCTGCACTCACAGATCTCCTTCATGTGTCCAGACCAAAAGGGTGATCTCTCACATCCATATGTAAATGCCAAGTCTGAACATTGCTCCTGTTGACAGCTGGTCTTATTCAGAGGATCCTGAGAAGGATCCAGTCTGATTAATGCTAGCACCTATCTTATATCTGCATTTTAGTCTCTTACGGAAGTCAGGGCCTAAGTACTTGGTCTAGTCTAAGGTGGGTGCTTTTGAAGTCCTCTGGAGAGACAGACTCCTGTCCCTCTGATTTAAGCAAATGTGCGCCATTGGCTGTTGCTTAATCATCTTTTTTTTTTCCATTTCATGTAATTTCTGTTTATTGTTTATCCTTTTTTACTTGCCATGTAAATTAAGGCCTTTGCTGATTAAATGGCTCCGTTTTTGAAGGTGCTCACTAAAATTCAGTTATACCTCCACACATCTCCTAAAATAGTGAAGTGACAGGTGACTGAGTAATTTGATATCAGAGTCCAGAGCTTACAGCCTGAAAGCCCCAGCCTCTATGATGGCTCTGTGGTCAGACTGATACAAATTTGATGTCCTTAGTTCATATATGTTTGTAGAAATGAACCGTCAAAAGGAAATTGAGCACAATTATTGGCTACTGCACAGCACAGCCTCAGTAGTTATATTCAGAGGAGACATGGGAAACAAATTGTATTCATCCCAATCACATGACACCGTCCTGAATGTGTGTTAAACATTAGTTATCTTCTTTACACCCCCCGTTGTGTCAGGAAATAATATTTCATCTGGGCTTCACACAGAGTTTAAATTACTTCTAATTCTACACTTCCCTTATAGAAGAGGCACAAACCAGGTTTAATTTTCCTAAAGCCTAGGCTGCACTCTCTCAGCTCCAAGGTAGAGAGGTGAGAGATGCTTTTTGGGAACTGAAGGAAGCGGTTCCAGAATATAAATGTCATGGGGATGAGAAGAATTGAGTTTCTTAGCAAGGTACACCCCAAGCTCCACATCCATTGAAAATAACCCTTTTCTTTTTCATGATGACAATGATGATGATTACGTGTTTTAATTAACCCTCCTGCTTCTCCACATAGGCATGAACGCTTTACAATTACAGAATTTGGCAACCTTAGCAGCCGCAGCAGCCGCCGCCCAGACCTCAGCTACGACCACCAATGCAAATCCTCTCTCCACGACAACTGGTGCTCTGGGAGCCCTCACAAGTCCCGGTAAGAGCAAAGCGCTTGTTTTCAACGTACAACATGAGAGTAAAGGGGAAGGTGAGAGTTCAAGTAGTGATTCCGTGTTGTGTTTAGGTTTCATGCTCGCATAAATTCTGAAGACCCTTTTAATTACTGAGTATGTTTTTGTTGCTGTTGTTTTTAAGCAAGTAGCTAGTTTTTCAAGAGGTCCAATGTGGACAAGTCCACCTTTCCAGATTCGTTTCAGGGGCCACTAAAGCCTAACAGACCCGTGTTACAAAACTACATGAAAATTACAATTGCATGGGAAACTTCAGCTAAAATTAACTTTTCAGAGAAAATTCCAAGCGTGACCAAATTCTTCCTGTCCTACAGAAAAATCAGCTGAGTTAGCTCTTTTTAATCCTTGAGACACTGATCTTTGAGTCCCAGCACGTGCTGGGAATTGCCTTTACTCATCATGAATTTTTGTGAAGACCCTCTCTCTTCTTTTTTCCTTCTCTTTTTCTTGCTATAGCTCAATTGAGGTTTCTTCTGGTCCTCAGTGGTATCAGATGCACAAGAAATACACAGACAGAGTCTGACTTTATTACACTGGGCAAAAGACAGATTTATAGGGGGTAAAAAGGACAGGATAAGAGGTGGGGATGGCTCCATGACCACCATGTGGACTGTCAGCCATGAATGCCTGATGTCTGCAAAACCCTAGAGAGAAATCAGGGCAAATTCAGACTTCAGTGACACTCCAGCATCTCCACAATCCACAGAGAGAGATGCTGATTCAGTGTAGTTACTTTGGATTTACAGTGATGTAGCTGAGTGGAGAATCCGGCCACTTATCGTTACATAGAGGCTGCAGGGTGTAATTATTTGCATCATGAAGTGTGTTTATTGCTGTTCTAAAAAACATTCATATTATTTTAGACACCACTAAAGAACGTTTGTGTTTAATCTTGTTTAAGTGTGTATTTATTCCCCATGAAAAAGTAATTCATGGCAGACGGTCTGAGCTCATCAGTAAGGAAAACAGTCTTCGCTGCACAATAGAAGTGGGACTGAGTGTAGTGCTGGGTGTTGGCACTGGCCAAGGCTTGCTTTTATATTGCAGTTTTATTGTTTGTTTGGGACACAGGTTAAATGGAAAGCAGCTTGGCTAACGCTAAGTTTGTGCAGAATTTTCCCGTTTCTGGCATGAGCCTCATCTCGACCTAAAAATTATCTTCATTAGCAGTATCTCTGAGAAGCAGGTTTTTTAGGTGTTTTAATCTGATGTCTGAGTTAGACAGGTGGGCTGGGCAGATACATCTTTGGGGTACCTACAGCTTTGTATTGCTCAGGGTGCTGTTGTAGAGTGGGTACCAAGTTTTTTCCAAAGACTTTAATGATTTTGGCTAACACATTGAACCTGTGGTATTTTCAAAAAATTCTGGACATTCAGCCTTTGAAACATTGTATTGAGAATGCCAGTTTGCTTTTGAAACTCTTATGGGTAGTACCTGTGCACAATTGTTTCTAGTATTAGACAGCTTGGTGTGCCAAAGATAAATCTGTATCTGACAGGACCTGTTCATGTGGCACAACCAACCTAAAATCAAGCCTTGTTAAAATGTTCTTCAGTTTAACCTTCCTTATCTGGTTCCACATTCCCCACCCTATTAAATATTTTGTAAACCTGAATATCTTCAATAATTCGTCTCTGCTCTATGGAAAATGAATTTAGTTTGATAAAGCTTTTCATAGTAGCTCAAAGTATTTCCACTAAAGCTTGAGATACGTTGGCAGAAAACATTTAAATCTGACTTTCAGTGTGTGGATGTTTGGAGGCCTTGAGGGTATTTTTTTGGTCTAGTTTTCTTTTAATAGAACACTTCAGTTTGTTATGTTTCATAAGTGTAAATTATTTTGTCTGATTTCAAAGCCTGCACTAAGCCCAGGAAGAAATGTTTGTGTCTCTCCAGATAATGCATTAAATTAATATTTCTCAGTTGAAAAAACAGCCCAAATTTAGGGCAGTGCAAAGGCAGATACTTAAATTTCATCCTTTTCTTGATGTTGTTAAAGGCAAAATACTACACAGAATGGGGATGGGCATAAGTGTGTGTTTCCATTATACCTTAAACCACGGCAGCCTAATAAATCATGTCTGTGTTTCTACCCAGATATAACCATATCTCTCCTTGAAGGTCTCTCCTGAATCAATCTTTGACCAAGATCTCTTGTTCTGTCCTTTGTAAAGATGTGTCCTAAGAGCCCCAACAGGTGGTTATTTCAGTAAAAGTTCATCTTGCAGCTCAATTTTACATGGATAATATTTAGCAGCTTTTGGTGCATCAAACTAGGACAGAGGGGATAGTGGTGAGGTCAAGTTTGAAGCCTTGGCAACACAGAAAAACAGGCCAGGAAGTGAAGAACTAACGGGACATCTGATATTTGAGGATTTCCTAACAAATGAAACTCCAGTGATCTTTCCCTCATACATTCTGACTGAATAGTTTTGACCACAAGAGAGTCTAAGGACACTCATTCTCCTCCATGTGCTAAATACTTTCTCTTAAGCTTGACAGCGTATTCATTCAGAAAGAACAGAGACAATGCAATCCCCCAAACTATTAATTTTTTTATAATTGTAAATTTATAATTTCAATTTTGCATACCCATGGAAGTCTCTCCCTACAGCATTGTTAGAAATGATTTTTTAAAAGCCTTTGCTTAAAAAAACATGAAAGATTTTGCTTTCATTTTAGTAAAAATCCCCTCAGGCAATAAATAGGTTCTTTTGTCTCTTGGCCCTGGAAGAAAAAAATTTAAATGGTTTAAATTGCCTATGGTTAAAGTAACTGTTTCTTGCAATTATCAGATGGTAGTGAATAAAAATTAAAATGAACTCATGAAAGACTGAAAACCAGGTAAATGCATATTATGTCTTTCATGAGTTTCTCATGGGTCTTTTGAAGACTCATTTAATCATGTTTCTTGTCTTTTATTTTGATATGATAATTGTTTCCTTTATTTACTTTAATCACCTCTATTTAGTTAATTAATTCTTCACTTTATTTTCATTTCTCTGACTTAGGATACTTTTTCTGGTTTAAATGCAGGTACCAGTAGTATTTCATAAACCAAGGATTTGGGCTGGGGTAGCTTTTACCTGATGCCAGGTTGTCTGATCCAGTTTGTCTTAATCCCCTTTTCAGTTGGGCCTTGGAAATTTGCATTTCGTGTTGACTAGGAAGGGATTTTGGAGGGACTACTTCATCTGTAGGTATCTACACTGTAAATTTCCCAGTTTGGGCAGGATGAATCTCAGCTGAAGGTCAGGAACCTTATTCTTTCCTCCAGAGACTGTCCTTGACACGTCCTGCAAATGGATCACTGAGCAAAGAGCTCACAGGGAGGCTGCTATTGCAGAGCCTGCAGAGATTGTGGGTTCAGCCAGCGGGGATGGGAAGGCCTGGAGGAGGATGTGAAGGAGGGACATCCAAGCTCAGGATCAAAGTATCTGCCTCTAACATTGCCTGACATTTAATTTGCCTCAGCTGACCCACTAGCCTAGTTTTCCCGAGGGTAATATCATGTATTCTGACTGTCCTGAGTGGTACATTACTAACACAGCACTGTAAAACATGGACCAGTCAGAGCAGGTTGGTGAAAGCCATGTCCAGTCAAGGTTTGAGTGTCCCCAAGGATGGAGATTCCACAATCCCTGTGAGCTCATTTCAATTTGGTTTCTTAAAATTCATGCACGAATGTGTTTTCAGTAGCCAGTAG
The DNA here is from genome assembly GCA_013396755.1 of Sclerurus mexicanus. Classification (NCBI taxonomy): domain Eukaryota; kingdom Metazoa; phylum Chordata; class Aves; order Passeriformes; family Furnariidae; genus Sclerurus; species Sclerurus mexicanus. Next base: position 1,870,710 of record VWZF01006451.1, on the reverse strand, counting down.
GGAAGCCCTTCTATGTGCAAATGAAGAGACTAAACATCTAATTATACATCCAAATTTATCTGCATGAACATACACAATGTAATTTCTGAGCTGTGGGGGGATAGAATTGCTAAAGCAGAGGCTAATTCAGTTTCAGACTTAGGAGCCTTCATTTTCCACAACATTTTCATGATTATTTTATTCTCTAAACTATTATTTATTCACACAGCTGAACCAGCTATTCATGCTTCAGTAAAAACTCTCTAGGTTTATCTGCTGTGTAAACCTAAGAGGAAATATTTCTGAAAAAAAGAAAACGACCAAAACCTGACAGTGTAGAAAGTAAGACTTTTTTCTTTAAATGACCTCTTAAAATCCAGCCCAGCTTTTGCCATATTATATCAGTATTCAGCCATTAACCCTTACATTGAAAAAAAAGTTCTCCTAAGCACAAAAGGCTAAAAATACTCATTTTCAGACAGATGCTGACATTGAAGAATAACAGCCCCAAAAAAACAGAAGACTGTGCAGTTTAGAATAAACTGGGGAAAAAAAGAAAAAAAAATTCACTGCCTGTCCTGTAAGAATTAATTCATTCTTTCCCTCTGCTAGAATTATAACTTCTGCCATCATCCGTGGCTCATTATTTCCTCTGCCCCCTAATCTGGCATGAAGATTGTCTTTGTTAGTTGAAGGTGTTCATGTTGTGAAGACGATTGTTGAAACGTTAGAAATTTTATTGAATGTACAGGATGCTTCAGCTGAGAAGCAGTGGAGAATGTTCAAATAATCATTCTTAGAAGATTTGCCTTTTGTTCACTTGGGTACAATGCGTTTTTCTCCAATCAGCGGCGCGAGGCTGCCACAGTGACATTTTGTTAGAGGCCAGTGCACCCACTGAGAGCTGTGATTTGCTTCCAGGATGATCCAAAAATAACCCTTCCAGTAGGTGTGTAGGAAGGTCTGACAGTTTGCTAAGGAATGAATTGAAGTGGATGGTTCGTGTTGGAAAAGATCGGTTTAAAATGCAGAATGGCACTCGTCACACTGTAGTACAAATTGATTATTTTTGTACCATTTCATGTGGAATTAATGCAAGTTCCATTGTTGTAAAGCCATTTAAAATAAGCTTTATTAGTTTTGCAGAACACAGAAAACTTCCCCAGTACAATTGTTCATTATTTTTAGAATAAAGATACCGTTGATAAATATAATACATAGTTTAAATAAAGGTTTATAAATACATTATATACATACAGTACACATACTTAAACGACCCAACTGTATGTTTTTAAATTTCACATTCTAATTATATAATTAGCACCCTTACCTTAGTGCTTGGAGGACAGAGAAGTGCGGTGCCTTAACCCCGACCTCAGCACCGATTTTTTTGAAAGTGTGTGTTTTCAAGGAAGCCACGCAAGAAAACCTCGCCTTAGCGTGCCCACCTCCTGCTATTGGACTGCGTAGACTTGTGATGAGAGAAGGAGTCAGCTGGCCTTACCCACATGCTGTTAAGTTTCTGTGTCTGTGGTTAGGCTTCTAAATAAGTGAATTGATTTTGACCGCTCTTAGTGCCCGGAGATAATGCTGCTTCTTGGAGAGATACATTGGTACTGAGCCCATCTGATAATTAGGTCACCCTTAAGCAGGCACGCAAACAGAAGTTGGAGCCAAAACTAGGAAACTGGGCAGGTATTTTTGACCTATATTTGTATTTTTAATAACGCTTCAAAATATCTTAAATTACTAAAGAAGGAAAGGGTGGGAATTGTGGCTAAAAATCTCCCAGAGTCCCTGTATGGTAAACAGAGAGGTGAATGGTGATGGATTCCCGTGGACCCTCCCTGAAACTCTACCGGGCCTCTTCCTGGTCTCCTTATTGGAAAATGAGCCAGTGGTGACCTGAAGGATGCTCATGGCAGCAGACAGACCATGTTTGCTGGGATTCCCTGTTTGCTTAGTCGTCCCTTAAAATGTAGCAGGTCTTTGCACATTGCCCTGTCAGGAAGGTTTCTGAGCAGGAGTCTCAGTGCAGCCTGAAGGATCTCAGGGAGGTGCAGAATGAGCTTAGGGAGGGGAGAACTGCTCAGTGGAGCAGAGTGAGGCTGCCTGACAACTGCAGGAGGAGTTGTTTTGCCAAAGTTCCCTTATCTGTTTTGGAATCAACATTATCAATTTATGAATTTTTGGCGTAGGAATCTCCATCTGTTTCTTCACAATTGCATAAATGCCATTGTATGCAGTCAATCATGGTGCTAGTTAATTCTTCCTATTTGTTTTTTTGCTTTTTTTTTTTGTAGGAAACAGCATACAGTACTAAACCATGGATTAGTAGGATCTAATTCAACGGGAGACATGGGTTTTTTTTAAAACATTAGTACATTATCATCTTCCTGAAGTATTAAATCCATTGCCTTAGCACATTTCAGGATTTACTTTGCTTGCCGTATACAAATAGTACTTATAATACATTATATTTAGTAAGTGTCTCTCTACTCCACCTTAATCTCTATTTCAAGCTACAAGAATCCCAGTCTGTAAAAAAAGGTATTTTTCTTTCTGTTGGAAGCACCATTTCAAGTTAATTCAGGGGCTCCTTTTTACTAAAGAAACATGATAGTATCAGCTTGCCTACACAGGTAGACATGTGAGCTTGTATGTAATATATCTTACATGAAGTTCCAAGCCCAGAAAATGCTGCAGTTCCTAATATCCAGGAAATAATGTAAATCTTAGAAACACTCATGCATTTGAAGCAGCATTCAACTATTTCAGGTTTGCTACTGCCAACACTGTTCCTTCAACCCTGCTGGGTTGTATGTGTGTGCAGGGTCCGTGGATATTCCTGCTCTGTTTCCCTATGGCAGGATAATTAGAAATAATAACAACAGTAACTAAAATAACAATAACTTAAAAACAACAATAATAATAATAAACATCTTCAACCTAATTGTTTCAGCATTGTCTCAGAAGAACTACTTGTTTGAATGTGGGGCTAATGATTTCTTTTATGCACTGGCCAAACAAAAATATCTCCAACATGTGTTTAAAACCAAGTAAAGTAAACCCTCGACTGCCTTTGCTGTGTGCAGGACAAAAATGGGCAATATGGATGAAAAGAATCAGTGTCACACTGAACTACATATGACTTTACAAAAGGACTGCAAAGGACCTGGCTGAGTAATTTTACATTAGGCAAGGTAATCCTTGAGTTCTGTGGCTTACAGGGGTAAATGACTGTATATTGTGGATGTGCTATTACAATAAGGTTGTGCTTGCACACCCTACCAAAAACCCCTTCTTCCATGGAAATTATTATTCATGCACCTGCAGGATTCATAACTCCTTTAACTACAGACTCAGATTTTCAATATATAGTTTATTTCATCTCTATTCTAAAATACCACAGATAGGACTCCTAAGTGAAGTAGAAAGTCCTTTGCAATGGAAAGACAAACATCTCTCAAGGATTATTTACCTGATCTTAAGAAAAATGAGCAGCAAGAGAGCTGAAAAAGAAATCAGCCCATCCTCTCCCATGTAGTAGAACTTGAATTGCTGTATGTGCACGTGGTTAGCACTCGTACAACAAAGACATTGCTTACCTTGAACTCTATCTTGGACTCTACTGACACTTTTTTTTCTGGAGAGAGAGAGATGCTACTGCTTGTTGTTTGTCCTTGCTCAGTGATGAAGTGTGTCAAAGATGTTGCAGGCACGTGGAGGGCAGTGTGGAGGAACCTGTACTCCAGGCAGGAGATCCTGGCCGCAAGTAGATCCTCATTGATTCCAGATCAGAAGTTCTTTGAGAAGTGGTTTAGGAGTGGCTGCGTGCTCAAGTGGCCCCACAGGGAGCATCAGGGCATGAGTCCCTGAACAATAGCTCGCTCCAAATTGTGTGAGATAGCAGTAATAAACATGAGAGCACGGCTGGAAGTTCCCTGTAGAAATGGTTTTGATGGGAACTCAGCGGTGCTTCAGTGAACACAGCCACAGCCCTTGGCCCCACTGAGTAAAACACAGTCATAAATGCTCAGTAATTCTTCTTTGTTTTCTTCATATGGTGGTGATTCAATTTGGTTTGATTTCAGTTAGAGTTACAGTTGGAAATAGCTAATGGTCAGCTATGAAGTTTTACTCAAGCCAGTCCACTGTGCCTTATTATTCTCTTCCCAAGCCTCTCTAAAGCACTTGCCACCCAAAACAAAAGGTGATTTATCACTGTGGTCTGCTGAGGGAATGCACAATATGTTGCAGGCACAGTGCTGAAGTACAGCTTGTAGTTTACACTGGAGGTGGATGGTTTTCACTGAGCAATGCATTTCACCTAAACAGAAGCATCACTGTGGAATTGGTCCAGAATATTAACTGCTTGTTACTCTCTCTCTCTGTCTTCATAATGTCAAAGGAAAATGTACCCTTAAACACCAAGACTCACAAAACCAGCCTAGATTCACAAAGACATGCTCAATCAATAAACCCTAGTTTGTCAAAGTACCTTCTGTTAGATAGGTAGGTTTGGAGGAAACATATGGAACAGAAGACTAGAAAACTACAAAAATAACCAGCTGATAGGTTTGTCTGCCATACCTGGAGTACCTCTGTGTGCTCTGTTTTGCCCTCCTTCTTTGCACTGCTGTGAAAGGTCCATGGTGTAGATACTGTAATTTCAAGATAATCATAAATGTCAGGTTAGGTGTTAAATAACATGAATGATTAAAATAAGTGACCCTGATTTTCACTTCTCCCAAGCTCACCAAGCTTCCTTAGCTTTCAAGGACCCATGAACTACTGAATAGTAGGCATATGAGTCTAAAGTTAATCTCCACTTCTTGAAGATGTTGGCTTCTGAATTTGCAAAGAATTTGAATAAATTGGTTCACCTCTTTATGGGCTTTTTTAAATTATTATTCTTTCATAAGTCCATGTCCACAAAGGACTCTGTAAAATATAAAGCTGCTTTCAGAAAGCCAGAACCAGAAGGATCACCATGGGGAAAGACTCCATCCTCTCCTTCTCTCCCTCTCCATCTTGCTTGCTCTCGTTTGCACGTGTCCGCACAGATACACAGAAGCCACCAGATGGTGAGTGGATGGTGCTCTCCCTTCCTCCTTTGCTCACTGCTGCTTCTCTTTCCCTGCTCCTTGAGAAGATGTGAACAATCTTTCCCAGGAACTGTTCACCTGTGAGCAATGAAGAAGTAGAGGGACACAGACTTATTTGAGAAAGGCTGTGGTATTGGTATATGTCTTTCTATATTGTCATTCTTGTTTCCCCTGACTCTTTCCTGCTCTCTTGCTTTTCTGGTGCTCTTTCCCTGGAGTGCATCTGTCACTTTTATTTTATTCTATCCAAGCACAAGTAGAGCACTTAAACTTAGTAGAATCTTCCTTTTTGACATGTCAGACAGCACTTTCAAGGTGCCAGAAAATGTGCAAGTTTTTACCTCTTTCTCTACAGCAGTGGCAATGTGTTTGTCAGAGGACCTTTTAGAGAATAAACCACTCCAGACCAGGAAAACCCACCTCCCATTTGCCAAAAATCTCCCTGAGAAATAGAACCAGTGCATGCTGATGCTGTTAGCAATGGGGAGACCACCAGTTTGTGCAAGGGTGAATACTCAGATTGGCTGGAGATCACCGTAAAGGGCAGACAATTTAATGCCAATCACACAAGCTAGTTAGATCAGAATACTGATGAGCCCTAGTGAAAGGCCAACTGCATCTTCTTTTAGCAAAAATATTAAAATGCCCCCGTTTCTCCCACCTCCCCCTCCAGATTCTCCACAGGAATAAATTAAAACATGGAGGTGTGGTTATTATCACAGAATAATTAGACCCCTTGGGATTAGAGACACTCAACGTTTGTTAATGCCCCTGGGTTGTGATTATCTAATAATGATGATGCCTCTGTCATTGCTTAATTATTCTTCCCCTTTAAAATGTTCCTTCTGCAGTCAGAGCCCGTAGAGTGTGCTCATTTCAGACAGAAATGCCACTGCAAATTCCTGAGAGCAGTGTCACATGGGCACCGTGATTGACTTACCCACTTCTCCCCCACGCCCATGTTTATAATCCTCATTTCATAAGCTCCAGCATTACTATATTTGAATAATTCCCCTCTTCCATAAGACATTTCATTTGTGTGGTCAGGAGAAAGGCTTGGGGCCTCCATCTCTTTAAAAACGTAGGGCTGCATAAAGAGAACAATCCTTAATCAATTGAGCTTAAATATGTAAGATCAGATCTGTCCAGAATCCCCCCTAACTCCAGGTCAGTGGTGCAAGATTCCCATCCACATAAGAGCCTCCTACAGCAGAGTGCCTTTCATCTCTGTTGAAGAGAGCACCGCAGCCGAAATAAGATGTTATAAATCAGGCCAAAGTCGGAAGTTTTGCACAGGCTTTGTCCAGCTCAACTAAACTTTGTCCAATACCTTTATTCTTTCACTCAGGGCCAACAGGTGCTCATCGTGTTTAGATACAGTTTGCAAGACATAGTCCCAAACATCACTGGTTTTTGCAACTAAAGATTGTAAAGAAAACAGAGAACGTGGCCTTAATCTGATTATCCTTAAATCCAGTGTTGTCTCTTAGCTGTATTATCCCTCTTGGACTAAGCAAGGGACAAAGGCATATTATATTTACCCAAGAGATTTTATGCAGTAAACAAAGATTTTAAATTCAGCTTGCTAAAATTAGATAATTCTACTTTGAGTTTAATATTTCTTTTTATTTTGTCCTTATAATTCTCTTATAAAACTCTTATAGTTCTTTTCTATGTCACTCACTGGGGAGCTGCTAGAAGTATTAATTTTTTTTTCCTTTTTTTACTGCCTTTACTTGCTTCGTATATTTTCTTTATATCCTTTCTTTACCTTCTTCTACTGTGATTTTATTTTCTGCTGCACATTGTTGAATCTGAGAGTAGTCTAAAATCTCAGGGAATCTAAAATCTCAAGGAATCATCCAAGGTCAGAACCTCCTTTTGTCAGATGTAGATGAGGCCCTGGAAATGTAGCCCATGCAGTGTCATTGTGGCAGCCTAAAACTGGAACCACAGACAAGAGTTGAGTGCCGTATTCAGTGCCAACCTCTGTTTGTGTGAACAGACCCAAGAACAGAAGCCAGATCTCCCGTGCAGTTTTCTGCCAACAATCTTCATTCTTCAGCCCTCTTTCATTCTGCCTTAGTGTGACCTGACTTTTTCTACTTTCCTGCCACACTGTTCTAATTCCCGTAGAATAATTGAGGTTGAAGGTCCCTCAGGAGGTCTGTAGTCAGCCTCCCTGCTCAAAACAGGGGTCAAATGGGAGGGGAGATCAGGTTGCTTTAGGGCTTGATCTAAACGAGTCTTGAAAACCTCCAAAGACCCAGATGTGACAATCTGGGTAATTTGTTCCCGTGCTTGACAACCCTCACAGTACAAATGTTTTCACTTATATCTGAACTGAACCTCACGTTTTTTCAACTTACCTCTCATCTTCCCACCATGTACTAAAGCTCTGTGGAGTGGGTGACCTCCCTGGAAGTACTGGGAGGCTGCTTTAGGTCCATCCGAAGCCATGTCTTCTCCAACCTGGACAAGCCTAGCCTGTTACAGAATGAGTGTTGGAGCCCCTGCCCAACTTGCTGCCTCGCACTGAACTCCCTTCACCTGATCAATGTTTTCCTTGCAATGAGGAGCCCACACCTGGATGAGTGATGTAACAAGTGCTGAGTAAAGATCAAACATTCCTTGGATCTCCTGACTTGTCTCCTATTTCACAATCCAGGACTCTGCTTTCTTTGCTGCCAGTGCATACTGCTGGCTCACGGTCACCTCCGACCGAGATTCCCCAAAGTCCTTCTCAGCAAAGCTTCTCCCCAGCCCGCCCATCCCCTGCTGTGTTACTGAAAAAGATTATTCCTCCCCAGGTGCAGGAATTTGCATCTGTCCTTGTTACATTTCATGAGGCTGCTGTTGGCAAATTCTGCCTGTCTGCGTTGCTCTGATGGCAGCCATTTAGGCAGCAGCAGTTTAAGTCAGACCCATTTTATCTGGCCCTTGGAGTCAGTGAGCAGAAATCAGAAATGCACCAAATTCAGTACAAAAAAGAGGGTTCTGGACTCAGACGACCACCAACATAGATTTGACAGCAGCATCTCCCAAAAGAGAATGTTTCCTCTGCAACTTCACGTGCTTGAAGTCACAGAGATGCTGAGCCTACAATTTGTGGGCAATATTAATCCCTGGTGCACTACTACTTGTCTTAACTGGAACAAAATAAGTGCTTTGAACACTGATTGTTTCAACTCTCCATTGAGTAAAACAACAAGAACGAAGTTGTGGTTCACAGGTGAGTGGCTGATGTCAGAGTGAACACTGAGCTTCCTGTTGTGCCAGGCATTCAGTAGTGACAGGCAATTGTGGAGTGTAACCAAGAGCTGCCTAAAGGAAAGCTGTCGGCAGGGCTAACACACTTACCTTTGTGGATCTCTATGTGGAAAGTCCCAGCCTAGTTAAGCCAGGCCTGGAGCTGCCCTGCAGCACCAGAAAGCTGGTTCTGCTCCAGAAACGTTATCTGTGCTTCGTATGGATGGGGTTGGCAAGGTCTACAGTGCCCTTCCATGCAGGTAAAGAGCTAAAGCTGCCTTTGCTTTTTCTTGCCCATTCTCTTCTGCCCTAAAACTCAAATAATGTTTCTAGTAAGGAACTTCACTTAAAATGTTTGAAATGCCTCTTTGATATTCTTAATATCTCAGTCCAAGACGTGCAGTTTGTGTATCCAGACAGTATGCCAGTGTTGGAAGAGGAGGAAGGGAGCAGAACAAGGTGAAGTGCAAGGGAGAGAGTGCACAGCCCACTGTGTATCAGCACCCATAAATGGTGCCAGGTTAGCTTCTATAGTATGGAGTTTCCAAAAGATTCTTTTTTTTTTCCTGTGGTATATGACTTGCTAAGAAGTCGTTGGAATTCTTTTTTACTTAGAGCTTTAACAAAAAAAAAAATAAGGAAAGAATGAAGTTGACTACACACTGCAAAGCTGCTAAATCATAGCAGCATACGTGTGGTTTGAATAGGTCCTTTCCTTCAGAGCAACAGGAGGGTTATCTAGTTCTTTGTTTCAGCCCCAAGTGCTCAGGCAAACCCCCTGGACCCTGATCTCCACTGTGGGGAGGAGGATTCCCGAAGATGATCAGGGAGATGGAGCATCTGTCCTATAAGACAAGGCTGAGAGAGTTGGGGCTGTTCAGCCTGGAGAAGAGAAGGCTCTGGGGAGACCTTATTGCAGTCTTCCAGTACTTAAAGGGAGCCTACAAGAAAGATCAGGACAAGCATTTTAGCAGAGCCTGCGGAGACA
>VWZF01006451.1:1680923-1861350 GCA_013396755.1 Sclerurus mexicanus | reverse complement strand
GGGGATGGTTTTAAACTAAAAGAACAGATTTAGACTAGATGCAAGGAAGAAGTTTTTTACTATGAGCATGGTGAGACACTGCCACAGGTTGCCCAGAGAGGTGGTAGATGCCCCATCCCTGGAAACAGTCAAGGTCAGGTTGAACCGGGCCCTGAGCACCCTGATCTGTTGGAAGATCACTCATTGCAGGAGGTTGGACTAGGCAACCTTTAAGGTCTCTTCCAGCCTAAGCCATTCTCTGATTCTGTGATTCGTTTTATAAACTGGCCCTGAGACATGAGAGGGGTGGGATTTGCCAAGGCTGTACTACAGACACACAGAGGTCTGTGGTTTCGGTATACCAAGAAGCTTGTTGAGGGCACTCTTTGGTCTTAGGTGTAGGAAAGAAATAGGAGTGACAAAAATGTGTCTGTGCCTCCAAGATACAGCTTTCTAAGAGACAAGGCAGCAGCTGGGGAGAAGCAGGAAGTCTTGCAGCAAAAAATCAGAGTAATTCCTTTATCCAGGGCAGCACAAGAAGCTTGAAGCAGAACTGGGAAAGGCATCTGGTAGTTGAGCTCATCTGTGTGATCTTTAGGGTAATTCTGCCGAACCTGAGACAGAAACCTAAAGGTTCTGAATTGAAGGTCTTTAAATCTCAGTGATAGTTGAAAAGAATAGTTTTAACTAGACTAGCTTAAACTAACAACAAGGCTGCCAAAGGTGGGGAAATTAATTCCATCCACAGTGTGTGTAGCAAAGCCAAAGAAATATTTACACATCATTGCCTTTCCTAGATGCTGTTATCCTGAATCTGGTTTTCCAGCTGAGGTAAATCCAGACGATGTAAATCATCATGACTCTATTGACATAAGCTAGCCAAAAGAATGGCCAAAAGTTTCTGTGCTAATTCTGGTTGTTTTTCTAGGTTGGCATAATTGATAGGAATTGTGTTGAAATGTTATTAAAATTAAAAGGGAAATAGCTCATTGCTCATTTAGATTTCTGACAAAAAAAAATCTCTGACCTCAAAGGTGTTATAACCTTTTACAGGCAGAAGTAAATGTTTTGAGGAGAATAGTTGAAAATGCCAGCTCCTTCCAGCCTTAAAAATCTCTGAGCGCAGCATTACTGGTTAAACACAAATATCTCTATTGGGTGGAGCAACCACTCCAAACAAAAATGTGTTCTCTGTATCAAGGAGAATTCTGTTAAAGAATATATTGACCAAAGGCCAAGTCTCCTTATTCTTAACAAAACTGATAGCAAAAATTTCCTCACTTAAGTGGAAGAAGCATAGTAAGATCAAATGGCTAGAGTTGGGATTGATTTGTGGAGCAAAGGCTGAAGCCCTGCCCTTCTCCATTTTTCACAGCTTCTTAGAAATGTAATTTCCATTTTTCAAAGTTTTCTAGACATTTGTAAAAATGGAGTTGAGTTTGGAATAAGGAGGAGGAAGGATGCGAGACTGACACAGAAATGTGGGAATAGAAGGGTCAATGAAAAAGAAACAGTAAGGTCTCTAATAGTGGAATAAACACTTTTAAACCTTCTTGCCTTTCATGGTTGGTGGTGCAAAAGGGTTCTGTAGGGTCTCTGTATGTGGCCTGAATGGAGAAGGCAACAGGGGACCTACACTGTGCCTGTAGGAAAGAGCAGATTTGTCTACAGGTTACTGGGCAACTCTTTACTCTTACAAATCTAAACTGACCCCTTTATCCAATGCTGTGATACTATTTTCACATATTAATAGAGTTTTAAGGTTGGGGGGATGTGATGAACATCTTGTCTGAAGTCTGGAAGCAACAGCCAAAAGATTCAACCCCATAACTCCTGCCAGTAGTCTCTGATTGAGAAACAGGCTCTTTGAGAAAGTCATCAACTTATTGCAATGTCACATATTAGAAAGGAAAAAGTTCCTGTGAGTAGACAAAATCTTATCTTTTATGGTCTGATTTTTATCCAGAAATGAAGACTGTGAGGGACTGACTGGTGCAGGTGGTGAAAAGCATCTTTGTTCTTCACTGAGCGTTGGATATTCAACCAGCATTCATCAGGCTGGATCTCCAGTCTGCTCAACCTCTCCCCTTGGCTTCCGCATCTCCACCACAGTAGGCAAAGATAAAATTCCCAGTATAAAGAGAAAAACAATACACCAAATGTTGTGGATACAGGGTGTGCCATACCGAGTGACACCAAAACTCCGTGTCGTTTGCACTTTTTTTCTGTGTTAGATTTTCCTCGCTGTCTCACCAAATGCTTGTGCACCAGTGGCACAGAGGGCAATTCCTGGTGGCACTACAGCTCCTGGAGGCGATGCCTACTCTTTATGAAGCAGCACTAGGAAGTGATTCGATTCAGAGCAGCAGTGTTCTGGCGTGGAGGATGGAGGGAGTTGTGACATGTTCTTTTCATTTATTTGGTGGCAGGGGAACCTGGTAAAAACCAATTTATAAATTGTGTGGGTATCCAATCTATTTTTGTCATCTGGACAACTAAGAGACATAAATATAGAATGCAGCATTCCGACAGCGAATTATTCTTCCTTTGCCATTACTCTGAGCATTTGGGGAGCCCAAGAGTTTTTTTTGACATGAGAGAGTTATACAGTTCCCCAAAAGTACTGCAGTCATCTGCTATTACCACAAGGCATGTGATTTTTCTTCTTTCCCTTCCGTTCAATATATGTTACAATTTTTTAGTTGAAAGCTAGTTAATTTTTCAGTGTATTCTGGGGGCACATGAAGTAAAAACTTGCAGCTGGTCTAAGCCTTCACACATCTTGTAGGACCTTCTAATTTCTGTTTCATCACCCTTTAATTTCTGGGGGGGACAAGGCATACCATTGCTTCATCTGTTGGTTTTATACAGGATTTTATGAGAAATGTTCACCTCTCTTAATATCTTGGACTTTTATGGACCTTTATGATGATATTTTAGCTCAGCAGTGCCTTCACCATCATTTCATACACACAGGTCTCAGTCAACTGATGTGGAGTCTCTCAGGAAGCCTCATGCAGAAGGTGCTGGATCTGTCCAAGCACCCCAACAAAAGGAGCTCCATTCATTTCTGTTCACCCCCTGTTCAGTAAGATAGTGGAAACTACACAATTTGTTCAATTTCTTTCTCCTCAAAGAAGTAATAAGCCGAAGAGCAAAAGGCACTGGCCCACTCCGGATCTGTGAGCAGAAGAAATAGCCCCAACAACAAAATGCTGATTTCTGAGGTGCTTTGGTGCTCCAACTACTATTTTACAGCGATTATTTGCCAAATCATTACTTAGGCAAACTAGATAATCTGCACTGCAGCGTCAAATGGGAGAAGCATAGAGGCTCCTGCGCTGTATTTATCTGTTGGAATAGAGAAACTTGATACAAGTAAAACTAGAAAAGAGGTGTTGGCCCCAGATGCTGACCGTCCCTGGACTTGTGTTTGAGCAGTCAGACTGTGTTAAGAGCCACCACAATACACTGTGGGCTGCACAAGAGCGGGAAGGATTTAAGCCAATTTTTTGCCTTCTCCAGCAGATGTGTTGACAATCTCTAAGCGTATGGCTTTTGTTCACAGGAGATATTTGCCCCCTGCTTTAATGTAATTTACAGGCAGTTTCTTAGGCCTGTTTCTCATTTTTTAAGTATATGTGTTTCCTCAAGAGAAAATAGTAATAATCCTCTGAAACAGAATATGGATGGAATTTAGTCCAGTCAAAACCAATCATACCCTTCATATCTGAGGTTTGCATACTTCATTTAAATGATTTACTAATGAACATTAATAGAAACACAGAGCAGTGTTGGTCACAGGGAATTCACTTTGGTTTTGTCTTCTCTGTTGATGCCTACACTACCTGACAAAAGTGGGGGATTTTTACTTGTTTTTTATTACTTTTTTTAATCAAAGACATTATTGGATTCTTATTGCTTTGTGGGAACAGACTGAATAATCAAAGCTGCTTCTATCTGCAACATATAAAATTATTCAGGCTAAGATTGCAGATGCTGGGAGACAAGGACTGCATAACGGAGTCTGGAAATCTCTCTTCACCCACACCAAGAATGTTCTTTGTACTTTGAGGCCTCATGAGTGTGAAGACTTAGTGTTGTAAAGGTGGGTTATTTGTAGGTTAGAGCTTTAAGGTTTACCCACAGAGTGGAAAAGTTGCCTCCTACTTTCCGTGCTGAATGCTGTCAGCTCTAGAGACTTCACTTTCTTGAGGGTTCACTGAGTAATCTGATGTGTTTGACAGTCCAAAAGAGCATCAAGATAAAAGTGCTCTTAACCATTTTATAGCTGGGTAGTGAATAGGAGCAAAAAGTGTGGTGTAGACATGATGTGCCTCCCATACATCGACAAAACTCCGACTTTAAACATTCACTTTTCATAAGATGCTACTTTATAACAGAAAAGAAAGGGAGTTTATGATTGATGCACTAAAGTAGGGCTCAGGAGACAAGCTAAAAACCTAATTGCTTCTACAGCTTTTATGACTGTGAATCATCTGGTATAAATTTACCTACCTGTAAAGTTAAATGTTTAATCTACGCTGGTTATTCAAGGCCTTTCTATGAGAGAGAGATATTTCTAGTTCACCCGACCTGTCCTAAACAATGACTCTTTCTGAGGTGCTTTATTACTTTCCTATGATGAAGGTGTGAGTCTCTTTCTGTTCCTAAACATATAGTTTAGATGGATTCATCTCGCCCACCTTCATCATTCCCTTGACACTGCAGCAGCAAGAACATCTCTCCAGCTTTTGCCCCCTGGCAGAGTTTTTGGGGATACATGTAGTACAATTGGGGTGCTTGTACGTGACTAGCCATGTACAAAGGCCAGGCTAAAAGCCTGCTATAAAATGGATGGTAGTAACATTTTGTATTTGCCTGGTCATTCTTCTTTTTCTAAACTTCAGATCTTTAAATACTGTTCATACAGTGTCCTAGAGCATAGTGTCTCACTGAGAATAATTAAACTTAGTCTTAGGACGGTTGGGACTCAGACCAGTAAGCTGTTGTATGAAAAAATTGCTATGAGTGAATCTTGGTTTTATAGTGATGGACTTTGAAGTGTGGCAAAATCCCAACAGCCTGGTTAGCTGATAAGCCTGGGGTGTTAGGCTGATTGACAAACTTTTGAGGAAGTGTTGGATCTGATATTTACTGTTTCAGCATTATGTGTGCAAATAATAACACAATAGCACAGTTTGGCGATCTAGTGTTTGCATTTTTAGGCTCATCAGAACTTTCCATGAACAATCATACTATTGATATGTTGAACAAGGTCGGTCTGTTGGTCTCATGTTCTTTTTTCTTCTCCCTGCAAGTAGCCCTGTTCTCCACGTTATGGTAAGCTGTTCTGTGATCAACTAAAATAAACAAAATATGGCTTTAATTTTGCTTTGTTTTTATCTTTCAGTGGCTGCATCAACTGCTAATTCCACAGCTGGTGCGGCCATGAATTCTTTGACTTCTCTGGGTACTCTCCAAGGACTGGCTGGAGCCACTGTTGGACTGAATAATATTAATGCACTAGCAGGTACCGTAAACAGTGAGTATTTATTGCTGTGGTGGACAGCCTTCCCCAATAATCATGCCACAAAAACTTTCAATTGTAAAGCGATAATATGATTTTTGATCTATATACCAAATAAGGGGGTCGAGTGGATCCAGTTCCATTCATGGTATATATGCAGTTCTGGAGTCCTTTAGTTTCGCACAGTTTTCTCTGCAAAGTGAAGTTCCTTGGGTCCCTGCACAAAGACTCCTTTTCTTGCAGTACGTATGGAAGGTAAAAGAAATGTCACCAGGGATTTGGGTTATCTAGGTTATAGGAGAGGCTCTGTTTTCATTGAGGGAGTCTGACAATAGGTATATCACCCCAATGTGCAAAGCCTCACTCAGAAATGTAGTGCCAAGAAAGATGTTTGCCGTGGAGGCAATCCTTTAAAATGTCTGTAGGAATTGTCAAATTGACCTGAGAGCAACATTCTTTAAAAATTAAGGCAAGTCTTTGTCTTTTAATTGGCAAGTATAAGAGAATGATGCAGTCGGCCACCTGTAACGCCAGAGCATGCACATCTATCCTATGACATCTTACACAAACCTTGGCATCTCCAGTTAAACAGATGCCAGTAGTTGTTACAAGATTCTTCCTTGTTCTTAGCCTTGGTCAAGATTTTCCTGAAGAAGAAGGATTTATTTTTTTTATTGTTTCTGCTACGATGACTTCACCTTTGCCTGCAGGGGAAGATATTTGCCCAGATGCATTTTTCCCCTCCCTCCTTTTTCTTTAGCTGCTGTTGCTCCTTGCATTTCCTTTTGCAATGCAAGGAATCTATTTGGTCACTGCCAGTCCATGACCCGTCCTAATGTACCCTCAGGAATGGATGTCCTCCTCAGTATCTCTTGCTTACTCTGATGCTCTGCATGATGTCCTTTCTGTCACTGTTACTTGGCTGCTCACCCAGTCTCTTTGTTCTGTGATCTCTGGTTGGCATTGTTGGGAGCTGGGAAGGAAGGGGGCTTATGGATGTCCATGTAGCAATGTTGAGTGGTTGCATGGGGTCTTGTGTAAAGCAGGACTTGCTTCTGGCAAGGACATGTGTAATTTCACACAACCAACCTCTTTGTAAATACAACTCAAGAACAACTTAAGTAAGTATTAGGTCCCAAACTGGCAGATGTTAGTTCCCTTTCTTATTATTACATTACCACTGGAAGTGGCACGCATGAAAAGCTGACTTACCTCCTCTCCTCTCATGAGCCCTTGTAGTCAGAGAGCTATCCTGTCGTAAGTAATCATTAAATGTCCTTTCCTGATAAACAGTCATTGTGCTTCACTTGGTTTATAAGAAGCCACAATACCAAGAGCAAGATATGTCGTCCCACTCCTTCCCCCTCAGAAGTACCAAGAACTCAGGCCCACTGGAGCACTCCAACATAATGTACCCCTCCTCAAGACCGAGCAAGAGCAAATCACCCGTGAGCTCTTTGTGTAGGAACCCCTCTGTTGCACTCCTTTTAACATTCCTTGCTAGGCTGCAAGCAAAGAGTTTACATTCTCCCAGCAAGTATTTTGAGGTGATGTGTGTGCAAACTTATCTGCATGTGTCATTTGAAGTATTAATGATGTATTTGCAAATGAGCACCAAATTTCAGCTTGTTTTCAGCCACCATTACTTCTATGGATTTGTACCAACAGTGACTTCAGTCTCAAATCCTCTTCATGGATGTTTTAATGGACATATGTGTGGCACTTGCAAAATGTCTGTGGGTATGTCTGTCTATGTATATACATACACGAGGGAGAGCTAAGGAGGGGGAGCTGCTTCCCCACGGCACAACTCAGCATTGTGGCACTGTTTCTCTCAACACTGTGACACTGATTAGCAGTTTCTGGTGCTTGTGATGCTAATGATAGTGACGCATTCAAATTACAACAACCTCCCCTGTCTGTTTTAATGAACGATCCAGAACTTTTCCTAGTGACTGTGTCTGATCCAGTCATTCCCACTGAAACCTGACTGGGAGTTTTCCTTCAGGAAACCTCACACTCAATAATTCTGAAGTTTCACACTGACATGGCTTATGCCATGGTCATCAGCACTTATTGGCCATGGACATTGCTGAAGTAATTGTACCGAGAAGTTGGAATTCAGTGACGTGATTCTAATTAGGGAATTAGAAAATCCAAAGCACAATTCAAGCAGAGCTTACCCCAAAAATGAATCAGAGGGTGGCACTGGGCTCGAGCACTGAGGTGTCCTGCTCTGTACGTGAGAATCACATGAAGAATGTCTTCCATGCTGAGCTCACTGGGAGGCTCTTATCTGTTGTCTGGATCCTGTCTGGGTCCATGAAAAAGAAGCTGGACTATGGAGACTAACAGTGCTGTCATTGTAGAGAGTGTTGTAGAAAGAGGTCTGTAAGTCTTAAAAATTAAAGAAAGTGGAGTATGGTAATTTTAGCTGTCTCCAAGGGTTTGGCAACACTGGTACCTACATGTGGGGACTCACCCAGTCTTCCCTTGATTGTTCTTGAAGCATCTAAAACCTTAAATGGCAAAACATTAGACTGTCTGCTTTGGGCATGTAAATTTAAGAATTGCAACTAGCAAAAAGAATTATGAATAATGAGAAAAAATTAATAAAGAGGGAAGAAGTGATTCTTTGCAATTAAAAAAGAAAACCATAGTTCCAGAATACCGGACAGCTGTGGCACAATATTTGTATGTGACCCCAGGGCAGTCACTTAGCCTTTGTGCCCCATATTTACATCTGTAAAATGGAGATAAAACTGTTCATGAGAGATTTGAAGGTGTTTGGAAAACACTTTGAGAGACCTTTAGACTTGCCAAGCATTGTTGCTTCTGTATTATGTAGAGAAACTCAGAAAAGTAGAAGGCCACGGATGAGAGGCTCCAAAAGGTTATTTCACAGCAGGGAGGAAGGGACCAGAGTTCAATGTCAAACTGAGGTGCATTGGTAGAGATAATAAAGAGATGGCAGAGATGTGTAACTGCAGCTGGGCCTTGTAGATTTCATAAAAATGTAAAAGGGGAGAGCAGGAAAAAACCGCAGAGAGCTTTCTGCAGCTCTCTTTTGCTCAGGAGGGAGGTGTAGGAGACACGTGCTGTGGTGGCAGTAGCTGTGCCCTTCCCAGAAGCAGTGCCGTGAGCTGGGCTCTGGCTGCTTGCTCATCTGGAATCACTTGAGGGGAAGGGGCTATTGATTCTTGGGGAGAGAAGGGGGAGCATGCTGCCCACTGCAACACAAAGCATGTTTATCTAATGGGCTGATGACTCATGAAAGATAACATGTTACCCTAATGCTATGCTCTCACGTTATTTCAACACTCTAATGAAAAGAGAGATTCAAGCTGGTGTATCAGGAGCCTCTGCTTTAACCAATGCTGTGTGTACACCCATGCAAGCAGTGACACAAACCAATGGACAAAAACAGCAGAGCAGAGTAAGGTCAGCCTCAGGATCAAATTAGTATTAGTGTTTAATATATAGTATCTAATATATTGTATGTTATACATCATTTATTATAACAATTATTATTGTTGTTGTTATTATTATTCCTGTTGCTATAGTATTTTAAATGCCACTCTATCACTCCCCCTCCTGAATGGGCAAGGGAGAGAAAATACAACAAAAGGCTCATGGGTTGAGATAAAGGCAGGGAGACGTCACTCACCAAATACCACCATGGGCAGAACAGGCTTGACTTGGGGAAAGTAGTTTAATTTATTGCCAATCAAATCAGAGCAGGGTAATGAGAAGTGAAACCGAATCTTAAAAACACCTTCTGTCCACCCCTGCCTTCCTCCCAGGCTTCGCTTTATTCCTGAATTCTCCACCTCCTCTCCTGCAATGGCACAGGTGGACAAGGAATGGGGGCTGTGATCAGTTCATCACACATTGTCTCTGCTGCTCATTCCTCCATCAGAGGATGGATCCCTCACCCTCCTTCTCTGCTCCAGCATGGAGTCCCTCACAGAGGAGGCAGCTCTTCATCAGCTCCTCCAGAGTGGGTCCGTTCCCACGGGCTGCAGTTCTGCATGAACTGTTCCGGTGTGTGTGCCCCTACCAGAGGTGTTCCTTCAAGAACAAGCTGCTCCACTGTGGATCACCCATGGGGTCACAAGTCCTGACAGCAAACCTGCTCCAGTGTGGAGCAGGAGCGATCCGCTCTCCACAGGGCCACAGGTCCTGCCAGGAGCATTGGCTTCCCACAAAGTCACAGCCTCCTTTGGGCATCCACCTGCTCCAGTGGGCTGCAGGTGGATCTCTGCTCCACCATGGACCTCCATGGGCTGCAGGGGCACAGCTGCCTCACCTTGGTCTGCACCATAGGCTGCAGGGGCATCTCAGCTCTGGTGCCTGAAGCACCTCCTGCCCCACGTTCTTCACCAAGCCAGGTGTCTGCAGAGCTGTTTTTCTCACACATCCTCACTGCTCTTTTCTCTGGCAGCAGTGCCATTGCACAGGGTGTTTTTTCCCTTTTTAACTATGTTACCCCAGAGGTGCTGCCCCTGTCACTGATGGGCTCTTGGCCAGTGGTGAGTCCATCCTGGAGCTGGGTGGCATTGGCTCTGTGGGACATAGAGGAGGCTTCCAGCAGCTTCTCGGAGAAACCACCTGTGTAACCCCCCTGCTACGACACAAACCCAATACAGTTTTATAACTGGAACCATTATAAAAGAAATGCTGATGTCTCTTGAGCTCTGACAGAGATTTTTGTTCAAAGCAGTGGCAGCCAGTACCTCCCATCAGGGTACAGTGGTGCTCTGAAGTGGGGTGAAGGGGAAAGAGAAATCTTCAAAGTGTGAGACATTTTATTAAGGAAAGGCTAAAAACATCACATCTCTGTCAAGTGTTTAGTCACACAAATTATAGTAATATCAAAAGGTATAATTTATGCAGTACAATTCTCTTAATTGGCACAGACTCTGGTGGAGCCAGAAAGGTGCCACTTGAGCAATTGTCCTGATTATTGGAGACTCATAGGAATATGAGCTTTTCAAATCTGCATAAGAGATGGAAGGATACTGGGGTCAGCATCTTTATCCTCTGTCAATGCAGGATAATTCCCTGCAGTATTTTTCCTATCTCTGAATTACTCAAGTGTTAAGGTTTGTGCCATCTTCTTTGAAGATTTTTTTCCCTGTCCAATAGATTTCATTGTTAATTTACTCTAAAATGTCCTCTGCTTAATTTCCCTACTTTCCCCCAATTTACATACTAACCCTTATTACTGCTCTGAAATTAAGCCCTTTCTTCACTGTTTCTGGCTCTGGGGTCTTAATATGGCACCACCAGCCACCTCTTCACCCATCATTGTGCCAATCAAAACACTACACAGTCAAGGTCTACAAAATGATCTCTGGTGATTCTGGGTGCCCCATTTTTATAGTGACTCATCTACTGTTCCTCAAGGGGCCTGATTAAGCCCTTTAAGTTGTTTGTGAGCTGTTCACCTAAAAATTGGGAAGCATGGCATAGATAGTTGTGCAGGAAACATGGCCTGACTCTCAGTCCTGATGGTCACTTACTGCTTAGGTTGACTCAAGCTGGACATGTGGAAGATGGACAGGGCTCTGAACTCTGACTTGCTTTTGACTTCCAAAGAGACTGTAGCTCTAACAGAAAATCCACTGTTTCTGGAATTTCTGAAATAATTGTTAACACTTTTCACTTCAGCATAACTCATTTAGGAGCCATGCTGAGAAGTAGAATGGAGAAAGGCTATAGCCCAGGAGTTTGTCCACCATGGAATCAGAGTAGTACAACTCCTTCTGCAGACCACACTGTTTGAAGGGATGAGGGATGCCATTGTCCACACAGCTAGCAATCCCACCTGAAATTTCCTCTGGAACAGCCATCCCAGTTAAATTACTGTGTTGTTTATCAGGATGTAGAATCATTTTTAGTTTAAAAAAAAAAAGTGAAATTACTCTGCTTCCCATTGTTAGAAACAAATGCTTTTGTTTCTTTATGAAAGATGCTTGGTCTGGATTAAGCACTTTTAGTCACTCTGGATGTGCTGCTGTTCTTCTCTTCTGGAGTAACTGGTGGAGGGGGGTGGAAGCAAGCACAGAGCATTGCAGTCCATCTTCCTATCACAAGCTGAAAGGATGAAGCCCATAATTGTACAGAGGGTTATCAAAGCATCATTTAGGTTGGAAAAGACCTTTAAGGAGTTGTTTCAAAATGCAGTTAAATCAGGGCTCTCTCTTCACTCTGTATAAGCAAAACACTTCTGATATGGTATAGTCATGGCTGAAGACCCTGGTCAGAGGGAGTGGATTCCTTCACAGACTGCTCTTCCCAGTGGCCAGCTTGCAGGGACACAGGTCTGACAGGTCCACGCTCACCCACAGCAGAAGCACAGGTGTCGAGGAGGGTGAGCAGAGAGGCTCTCAGGAGCACCAAGCCATAGTACTTGCCAGTAGCAGGCTGCATGCGAGTCCATTTGACTGTGCAACCCTTGTGCTGAAGTGACCCCGACGCCCAAGTCGTGTTTCTTTGTTTTCAGTGCCATTTGGTGGAGTGCCGAGCTGCATGCACCGCTGTCGTTGTCAGTGTCATAATAATACCAACGACTTTCGGAAAGCACTAATGAACAAGTGCAATTTCTTTTCTCTATTGTTGGGTTTTTTGTAAAGTTGCTCAAATGCTCTCAGGTATGGCGGCCCTGAACGGAGGACTCGGCGCGACAGGCTTGACGAACGGCACGGCCGGCACGATGGACGCGCTCACCCAGGCCTACTCAGGAATCCAGCAGTACGCCGCCGCCGCGCTGCCCACCCTCTACAGCCAGAGCTTGTTGCAGCAGCAAAGCGCCGCGGGCAGCCAGAAGGAGGGTAAGTGCCCACGACCGCCAAATCGCCAAGCCAAAGAGGTGTCTTCATCGTAGAGGCTTAAATGAAACACCTCCAGTAGTCTAATCTATGATTTAATTGTTCTTTCCTCCTGTTTAAGGTTGTTGCCTTCTTTTACCTCTAGGGTATTTTGCTTTTTAACCATCTGTCCTTCAAGTTGTACTTTACCGACCATCCTTTGTTATTTCGCAGAATGTTCTGAGTTGGAAGGGACCCTCTAGTGTATTTTTCTTTTTAACCCCGTGTCCTTCAAGTTATACTTTACCGACCATCCTTGGTTATTTTGCAGAATGTTCTGAGTTGGAAGGGACCTACAAGGATCACCAAGTCCAACTCTTAAGGGAAGGGCCCATATGGGGATCAAACCCACAACCTTGGCACTCTGCTCTAACCAACTGAGCTAATCTCAGGCTTAAAATTAGTATGACCTGTAAAGCTTCTGTAAATAAGGATAGAAATTTTAGGTTCTGGTCTGGCTGGATTTATGCAGACAGATTCTCCAAGCCCAGCTGAGACGCAATGACCAAACTGCACAAATCCCGTTGCTGGATAAGAGCTTCAGCTTGAAATTTCCCATCTCTAAGGCCATCCTCTCACTTCACAGAATGTTCTGAGTTAGAAGGGACCCATATGGAACATCAAGCCCAACTCTTAAGGGCCATGAGGGGATCAAACCCACAACCTTGGTGTCAGTGGCACTGTGCTCTGACCAACTGAGGGAATATAAAAGCATTTACCAACTACCATATTCAAATGCCCCGCTAACACAAATCATCCCTTTATGAATGCAATTTTCTCTTCTGGTTCCCATTTTCCATCATAATGGAGTTAATCTGATTAAGTTTAAGGTTTTGAGCTAATGACAAGATCCGTTTTTGCTTTGAGTGGTTCTTTGCTTAATTGTGGGGCTTGTGGGGAAGCGACTAAGTGAGTGATTGCCCCTCTCCCCACGCCTACAGCAAATAAACCTCAGGAAGTTATGGCTAAGAATAAATGAATGCTAATTACAAGGTATTTAGGAAAATGAGGTTACCCTTTTCCC
Source organism: Sclerurus mexicanus (assembly GCA_013396755.1). Taxonomy (NCBI): domain Eukaryota; kingdom Metazoa; phylum Chordata; class Aves; order Passeriformes; family Furnariidae; genus Sclerurus; species Sclerurus mexicanus. The sequence goes on along the minus strand of VWZF01006451.1, from coordinate 1,847,945 downwards.
CTCTTCCCTTCCCCTGCACACTTCCCAGGCGTTTTGGGGCCTTGCTTCTCTTTTCATTGCTTTCTCTCATCCTAATTTCTAGTTAGTTCTAGAAAGACAGGAAAATCCTGCGTGCTTTTAAGAGTGTATCTATGTTGTCGCTACTGTTCTTGCCAGGGAGAAGCTTTGAAAATAAACCCAGTATAAAATCCTCAAGAGAAATCTCTTTTATCCTCTTTTGAAATAGTATCTTGTACTGTTATGGGATGTGTTTCCTAGGAAGACAAATTTGGCATTCCCCCAGATAGGGACACTGAACTTAAAATGTGTATTTTCTCTGAAGTCTTTACCTCATTTACTGCTAACAGCTTGGATTGTTTAGGATGAAAGGGTTTTTAAATTTTTTTTCCTTTTTTTTTTTATTTTCTGCATTTATCTTCCACCTGAGGCATTTCGGTCAGTGACAACAGACTATTTGTCACCAGAAACAAGTCTTTATTTGGTGTCATTGCAAGATACATACTGGAGGGCAGCTTGATTTTTTTTTCTAACTATTTTAATTTTTTTTTTCCCTTTAGAAACACCCTAGTCAAATTTAGGCTTATTTTTTACTTATTATGAATCGGCAGCAAGCCTTTTAAAATACAGTATTTTTGTTATATGTCTTGTATCTCTAAGTAAGGGCTCAAGTTAAAGTGAGTAAATTCCATCACTGAATACTGACAACAATGTTTTGTCTCTTACCTGATTTCTGATGGAATGGTGAAGAGTCTGGAGTGGCTGAGGATAAACAAGTACCAAAGGAAAATGCTATCTAAGTATTAAATGCTGAAGCACAATGAACTGCCTCACACATATGCTCTTAAATATTGTTTAATAAGGCTTTTTCTTGCTATTTTAAGCAATGTCATTTGCTAGAAATTATAGTTTACTTGGGGTAAGAAGAATTAAGTTCGAGGTGATGATTTTTTTTCATCTTTTTTTTTCCACCCCAAAAAAAATGTCTTTATTTTTTTCCCCTAATCCATTTATCCCCTCTGTGTCTGGCTCCGTCATGTATCATGTTCTTCCTGGCGTCCATTGCTCCTTTCCAGTATGTTTCTGTAAAGGGGAACTTGAGCTAGGGAAAAAAATGAACCTATTAGTGCTAGGATGAATGTTTTAACCTATAACTTTAATAATGTGTATCTCAAATTTTGTCTGTAAGACAAATACCCAAAGCACCTTCGAGTTTGGACTTTGCAAACTGAACAGTTTCAAACCACTTTAATTTTGACTCAACTACTTCATTTTGAACTTTTCTAAAACAGTTACTTTACAAAGTTTCCTCCAGGAGATAGAGCTTTCTATGGGGAATTTGTAGTAAAAAATAAACAAAAAAAAAAGCAGCTAATTTTGAAATGAGCCAGTACAAATTTAATTCTGGGTGTCTTTCTCTGACTTCCAAGTCACAAAGTGTGCTTTGTCTTATTACTTTTATTTCCACATCCACCATTTTCCTGCCATTTGAGTTTAAATCTGTGGTACTCAAATCTGAGCTCAGCCCATTCCATTTCCATAAGTTCCTGCAACTGGAATTAAACTGACAAACCCATGCAGGTGTTTGAACCAGAAGACTCTTTCTCTTTTTGCAGTTCTTGGGGTATTTTGAGACAACAATACATTTTGCACATGTTTTCCTAACCCTCATTATACTGAAAAACACTCATATAAACTGAAGAAACCAGATGAATTTTCTTACTTCTGTAGTAGAGTTATGAAATAAGGGCTTTTCAAAGTAAACACTTTTCAAGATGGGATGCTCTAAAGAGGTGCATTTCAGCTGTGCTACTTTGATGATCCACTTGCTTTTGTTCTTTCAAATTTGGAAAGTGAAATGCTTTCTGACCATCACCTTCAGTAAGTATTATGGAAAAATAGATTAAATGTAGCACCTGTAATAACTGTTTTCGTACTTCTTTTTTTTTTTATTATTTTATTTTCCTAAAGGTCCAGAAGGGGCAAACCTCTTTATTTACCACCTCCCCCAGGAGTTTGGAGACCAGGACATTCTGCAGATGTTCATGCCTTTTGGAAATGTTATCTCTGCTAAAGTCTTCATTGACAAACAGACCAATCTGAGCAAGTGCTTTGGTATGTCAAATTTAATAAATCAAATAGTGAAAACCACATGCACTATACTGAAAAGGGGCCACGAAAGAAAATTAGCAGCAATGTGAGAAATGTCATACTGGAAACTCGTTCCAAAAATAATGGACTGTTAATCCTCAAATGAGCAGGAAGATGTACACGCAAACTACTTCTAACTAAAAATTGGATATGAAAAAAACAATAATAATCTTTCAGTCTGACATCTCGCATGAATGTGTCAAGTACATGAAAGTAATTACACCCTATGTGAGGGAATGTCATTTAGTATACTATTAAACTGCCTTATTATGGATACCTAATTATTCTCTATTGTATAGCTGAGCCACTTAAAGACGTTTATGTTTAACCCATTACTTGTACATTACAGGAATTTCTTTCTTCTGAATTAAGTGCAAGATTTTGCAATTAGCGACTGAATGGTGTGTACATGTAGTTCAGAACATTTTACAGACAATTGGTGTCTAGATATGCAGCTCCAGCTGTTGTGGGTGGGTTCCGGTGTATTACAGAAGGTGGCATCTCCCCTTACCTTAGGGCAGGGATGAAGGGAACCTCCCAAGGTCACTGTCAAGCTTTGCAGAGAAGAGTTTTGGAGAAAATTAGATCACAGGAGAGGAGGAGTTGATATGTGGGTGTAAAAATAGTTTCAGAGCTGATTAAGAGGGCTGATGTCTTTTAAATCGCAGAGATGGACCAGTTCAGTTTGGTGCTTTGATGGAGTGGAGAATGTGAGTGAGTGAGTGGCAATCTGTGAGAGCATTGGTCTAGTAACTGTGGTCTTGTACGAGACACAGGAGGAAAGACTCTCTTAAAGATAAGGTTTGCAAGGTTTGGTGTAACATACTGGAGCTTCCTTAAAGTGACAGTTCTTTTCTGGAGCAACGGAATGTATATATGACAAAAGAGTAACCAGTTCAGGAAAAAAAAACAGTTTCCAAAATTCCTCTTTACTGCCAGTGTTGCTCTTTGCCCAGCACCTTCCCTTAGTTCTGAAGTGTCCCCATTAACCATAACATATGTTTCTTAGCTTGCATAACATTACTTTTTTTGTTTTTAAATCCAAGTTCTGTTAAAATGTGTGTGTCTAAGAATTTGTCTCCTCCAGAGCCATTCAAGTGCCCCACAGCTATTGTGCTTTCACCCATTTTGAAAGGGTTTGAATGTAGCTAAACAGACAGTACCCAAAGACAAGGAAAATTCAGCAAGTTACTCAAAACCACCTACTGCACCAGAATACCTTGTCACTATCTGAGTGTTTTGCACCTGAAGACAAGCCCTTAGAACACCTGGGAAGTTGATTTCATAGAAAGGGCGTGACTTTCTTTGTGCATTTTCCTGCAGCCTTTCAGTTTGTTTTTGAAGCATTCACCTCTTTAGGCTTTACAAAAAAAATTATTCATATCTAGATGAGTACAGTCCAGCCTGTGTCTGCAATGGGTTAAAACAGTCCCTGAAACTGTTCCAAATTTAAAAAGTGGAATTGAAATGGACTCCCTATTGATCTGGAGCCAGATCTGTCAGCATGTTGGGGTTACAAAATCTCTGTTGAGGTCTTCAGGAATCTTCATGAAATGTCAAATCAAGCCATGTTAATCGAAATGCAGCAATTGTGGTGACTGCTGGAAGAATGTAAATTAGTTGGGGCAGGTGGTTCCATTCATCAGCTGGCTTCCCATACTTGCTTTTTGTAGGTTTCCTCTTATTCTTTGATTACCTGCTTACATGTTTGTCTGGATTTATGGGACACAATTTACCTATCTCAGAGTGATGCTCCAAGATTATCTTCTTTGAGGGAGAATGGAGATGTCAACACCCGATGGATGTAGCAATCCTCTGTCTTTTTGGTTTTAGGCAGCTTTCACTGATATTTCCATTTCTCATTCTCGCTTTGCAGATATTCTGCCACCAGGGAGAGAGTTCTGCTTTAAAAACAAAAAGTGCTGAAGTAGCAGAGGGAGTTGAGGTTTTCTGGTTCCGTACTTCTTTACTTGGTGATGCTACTAATCACAGGCAAAGCCAGAATTAATCCTGCTAGTATAACATACTGGCACACTCTATGTACCTGCTCAGCTTCACTAGCAAGAATCATGTCTTTGTTGTTTCAGTCCCAGAGTTGTGTTTTAGAAGCTTTATTTTTTTCTCCCAAAACCCAGGACAATAGTGTAGCTGAAGAAACCATTCTCTCCTGTGTTATTAATGGTCATTGCTCTTGGTACAGTTTGGGTTTGGTTGGTTTTTTTGATTCTGGGGGATATTTTTGGGGTTTTGATTTTGCTTTTGATTTTTGGTAGTGGTGGTGGTTTGGGTTTTTCCCCCTTGTAATAATAATAATAATAATAATAATAATAGTAATGGTTTGTACATGCTTAGTGCTTTCTACTCTGGAGTTTCCAATCTCCTGCCCAAAGGAAGAGGAAATCAAATTACGGATGAGAACAGGTTGAACATCCAAAAGGTGTAAAGACTGTCCAAGTCTGTCCACTAGCAGAACTGGGAAGGGAAGGTGCATTCTGAGTGAGCTGCAGGATAGTGACAAACAGTGATGAACTATTATGTAACACTGCTTCTCAAAATGAAAAATTCCTTTTCTTTGCAGAAAATGGACTTTGGGATTTTTTGCTTTCTTGTCCACCTCAAAATGAATGCTCAAAGGATTAAATGGTGATAAGGATGACAGGACAGTCTGTTTACATCTGGAAGTGCTCTTCCATGAGTTCTCATGGGCTTTAGTTGATTCAGCAGACAAAGGGTTTCACTCTTCAGGCTTATCTCTCACCTTTCATAAACCTTAGAATAAGAAAAATGAGATATGTAAAAGTAAGGCTGGGGATGGGAGACCCAGTGACATCAAAGCATAAATGCAGTCTGCCTTGTAGCAAAATTGCTATTCAAATGATTACAAATATTTATCCTGATTATAGAGATACCCAGAGAACTAAAACAAAAATCAGTATTGTCATGACAGGGTCTTTGAGAATTGATAAAAAACATCATTCCAACCTGTGGTATAAAATTCAGGCAAATAATGATGAGTGGGTGCAATCACAAAAATACAACTAGAGGGAAAGTATGCCAGATTCCTCTGTAAGCCTTATAAATTGAGTTTCTTGATAAGGAAGAAGATGAGAGCGTAACAGGCTAATGCAGATGCCACATTCTGTGTAAAGAGACAAATTGTGAATCGGAACAGTTGGATGATATGGGCTCCTGCCACTGATGCAGCACGAGAGGCTGTGTGTTTGAATTGGTGTCTGAGTCAAGGAAGCTGTTAAATACACATGGCCTGAACTCATTGTTCTTCTGTCATCAGTGGAGCTGTCTAAATTGGTGACACAAAGGGTGGGTGGAAAAGCCACCTCTGGGGGTGCCTCCTTCTCTTCATTCGCCATCTAAGTGACTGGTTTAGAACACTGGCTTAACTTCAAGGTGGGTAAAACTAGATAAAAAGAAAAGGAGCTAAGGTGGTGAGAAGTTCCTAGCAGAAGACTGTTCTGATTGCATTTAAGAGGATAAAGTGAAGGTCAGGAAAGCTGTAGAGGGAAACGCTGAATTCTCAAGGCAGGTAAGAGTAGCTACATCTGAGGTGTGAAGCACCTGCCTGGAAGGTGCTGCTGCTGCCTTCCGACTCATGGTGATTCCCTTTTCTACCCCTGAGACAGTCCTAGAGGTCAAGGCTGAGATCTGTGAGCTGATGGAAGAAGACACAGGACTGCAGAGCTAAGACAATGTCATGTGAACAGATAGGATTTCCTAAAATAACATAAGGGAAAGTAAGGAAGAAAGAGAGTGATGAAGCTCCTAGGATGTGGCAGTAACATTAAGAGGGAATGGTCTAGTGGAGAAAGTGAGGAAGTGACAAGAGTTATTAAAACCAAGGAAGGTATGGAGGAACAGCTTTATCCCTTAAGGAGGTAACAAATAGTCAACCACAGAACAACGCGGAGAGAGCATATTGGCTTTGGTCAGGAGAATGTGTGCAGAGATTTAAGTGAGAGGTGGTTTTGAGTGGAAGGAACAGAAGTGAGCCTGAGTTGTCAGAGGAGAGTCTTAAGTTAAACAGTTTGGTGCCAGTCGATTTAAGGTGAAGCCATAAGGATGGCCTGTGAAGGAGAGCAGCTGGACAAGGACCAGATGACTCGATAAGAGGGTTTTTTCTTTGCAGTGGGCAAAGTGTAACACTGTGACTCTGCAATTGGAAGAGGTCAGCAAGAGCCTTAAAAGAATAGGTTAAAGTAATGGTAAAAAGAGGTTATAAATCCAAAAAGTACACAGACACTAAGCACACATGAATAAAGCTGGCTTGTGGAAGAGAGGCACTGAAAAGCCTGTGTGTTGGGACCGAAAACACAGTGTGTGGCATCCGTGCTCTAGGAGAGCGAAGGGATGTGTGTTAAGGCAAATTCAAGTGGAAGGAAGAGGGAGCATTTCAAAGCAGATGCGGAACAGCAGGCAGAGCACAGCAGTAATTAGTCCGAGCTGAGGCAGAGCAGCAGTTAGACGAGCTTTGCAATTGCAAGTGGGAGGTGCAGATGTGAAAATGAGCTTCCAGAATCAGGGAGATTGGAGGATATTATGAGCAGAGCATTTTTTGTCTCCCAGGGAAAAGAAAGCTGAGCCAGGCCAGCCATTCTGAATTACCTGAGCAAGCATTATCCCCCTGGTTAGCCCTCGCAACCGAGGAGCAGAAGATCTGGAGTTCTCATCAAGCCCTGCCGTTATCTTTACGATGCTGCTTAATTTTGATGCTTGCACACCCCTTTGGGGACCAAGGAGCTGAATTAACTAACATTAATGTACCTCAAGATCTTGAACTGGAAGGAGCTGTAAAAATACAAAATACTAATATCGCAACTGTCCTAGGCTGAGTCCAAGGAGATGAGTGTTCCATAGCACACAGGAGCTCACATCCAGTTGTGCCAGTGGGTATAGGGAGTTTGGGGTTTGATTCCGTAACCAGGCTTTCTGTTTCAGCTTCACACCTGCAGGTTGCCCTAAATAGTGCTTCCTAATAGACTGGGAGGTATGTAGATATTACACTGCAAAGTGTCATGGTAATAAATACCTTCGGTCTCTAAGGTAGGTAGGTGAATAACAGAGCGCAAACTGCATTGCACCAGAGCTGGCCAACGGAGTCCCAGCTAGTAAAGAAATGCTGTGAAGGTAAAGGGGAAGACAAAGGAAGTGGGAGAGGAAATGGAATATGAAATGTGATCAAAGAGCTAATTGAAAGCGAGGTAAACGCGTCAAATGAATAGTAATAATTGAAACCTAACGAAATGCCCTCTGCCATTTGTTGTAACCTGTAGCTGACTTTGTTTCCCGCCTCTGTTCTGTGTCTTGTAGGTTTTGTTAGCTATGACAATCCCGTCTCTGCACAAGCTGCTATCCAGGCTATGAACGGCTTTCAGATTGGCATGAAACGCTTGAAGGTTCAGCTGAAGCGCTCCAAAAATGACAGCAAACCTTACTGATCTTAACCCCAGATGCTTACTGCTCTTATTTTAGCTTTTTTAGGGTAAGTCCCATGAGCAAACCTGTCCTCTGCAGGGGGGTTAAGAAAGAACATAGAGCCAACCTTCACCAAGAGACAGTTATTTTTACAGTTACCACTTCCATTTCCCCACTCGACCTTATTACACTTGGCTCCCATTTCCTTGCCAAGTAATTACTGAGTTGTGTTACTGTACTTTGTTTTGCAGCATAACTTATCTCCTTTATAAAACAAAAAAATAAACGTCTTGAAATTCAAAGCAGCACACACACACACAGACACACACGTAAAAAAATGTGCAATTTAACTCTGTGAACCCTGGTGCCATTAGCACACAATAAAAGTTGTTTTCTATGGATGGATCGTATTTTACCAGGGTGGCACCAGCAGTTTATAGGTTAAACAAAATGGCCTCATGCCAGTTGAAGCACTTACTTTGCAACAAAAATTGAAACAAGTCTTTCCACTACATCAACTTGTTTTTTGAGAAGATTTGATTTTATTTTTTTTTTTTGTTCAAATCAACGTATTGTTATATATTAGTCTGATTTTACACTGGTCGTCTTTATATTTCATTTTTTTTAAGTTCTTGTTTTTTTGGAAAGGATTAATGTAAAAAAGATTTAGAGATCTGTTTCTAAAGCTACAGGGTTTAAAATAAAAAAAAAATAAAATGAGTGACAATACTTGATGTTTCTTGAGAGATAAATTTAATAATAATAATAAAAAAAAAGAAAGCCACAGGCCTGTAAATTTTATTTGTAAAAAGCATTTCTATTTTTATACAAAATTTTTACTGCCTCAGAAATAATGGAATTTATTTATTGCCTATTGTTAACTTATTGGATACCTAAAGAGCAGCTCTCTCTGCTAGCTAGATCCTTTGAAGTAGTCTCTAGAGTAACGGTGCCGAGAACGGGCGCTCCTTCACTGTCCAACCCTCCACCCCTTGCGGCTCATGCTCCTCCCCTCGTGTTTGTATCTGTCTGGTTATTTCGTTCGTAGTTTCCATCGCCCAGTTTGAAGTTTGGTTGTCTGACCCTTCCCCCTCTCCCTGTCCCTTTCTGTTCCATTTGGAGAAACTGGTTCTTTCCTCTCTTTTCTCCCCAAAGAGGAATCCATTCTCTCTGACTCCTCTCCGATGGATCCTTTTGGGGTTCCATTGTGCTCTTGTTGACGAGGATTGTGAGTTAATGCAAATTCCGTGAACGGCTCCTAGGCTCTACTGATCAAAGATTTGCATTAGTGTTCTCCTGCACCCAGAGAAGTGATTTTGTTTGTGCTGCATAGATTCTGTGTAACTTTTTTCCTCTTCCTTGTTTTTTCCCTAGACATCTCCATGCCCGTTAGCCCATCGTTTGCCTAGCATGTCCCTGTGGCGTCTCAAAAAAAACACAGTTTCATCGTCCCGTCATTGTTTCTGATGTCTTTCTGACCTCACATCATATTTGGTTCTCCTACTGACCTAGTTTGACCTTTGAAATTTGCATGTGACCTCATCTAGCTATGAATTCTGGGAAGTCAATGTGAAAAAACATTGCTGCATTCATGCAAGACTGAAATTTATTATTAGATAAATTAATGATAGGATTTCAAAACAACCTGTGGCAAAATGTTTTATTTTTCTTTCCTTTTTTTTTTTTCCTTTCGGTTTTCGGTTTTCTTCTTTCCTTGGAGTTTTATTTTGTTTGGGTTTTTTTGTTTTGGGTTTTGTTTCGGTTTTTCGGTTGGGTTTTTTTTTTTGGTTGGTTGGTTTGGTTTCGTTGGTTTTTTTTCCTTCGGTTGGTTTTCGGTTTCGGTTTTTTCATTTCGTAAAAAAAAAAAAATAAAAAAAAAAAACAGACTTGAAAGTATTATACAGGGATTGGCATTCTGCCTGGTCACTGGTGACAATAGCAATATGTGTCCAGAGGCACAGAATGTTGGTTTCTAACAGACTACTTCCAAAACAGTTTGAGAAATAAAACTGTCTGATTTTAAGTCTCTAGAGGTCTGTAATAGTTTTTACATTTTTCAGGCAGTGTAAAGTTTTTTGATAAGGCCATTTTAGGTGGCTCACTTTCTCATTAAAGTATATATATAGAACCACTTTTTGTAGATTAGTATAAGAAAATATTTACCCTGTTTTAGGGCAAATGCTACCTACTTGTGTCACCTTTTGCTGAACTGACTCACAGTTAGACAATCCATGGTTTAATGCACATGAAATTACCTATATTTTATACTGTTTCAATGTACAGAAGAAAGGTTACTGTAAAATGTGTTACGTTGGTGCTTCTGTGAATTAAGTTGTGGTTTCATCATGAGTCTTATGGTCTTAAGTGTTCTATGTTTATAAAAGACGAGTTTAAAATTGGTTTACTTGAACAACAAGAACAAAAACAAGATTCAAAAAAAAAACACAAAAAAAAAGTTGTTTGCTTAAAAAAAAATAAAATAAATAAATAATTTCATGTGAAAAATGAAAAAATATTCCAGAATAAGTTTGTGTTGGCTTGTGACGCATTGATGTCATTTTTTTATTGTGAACAATTTAGGTGTGTTTGTGTTCAGCAAAATGTGATCGGTTTTTCTTTTAAAGAAAAAAAAAATCAGTGAAACTATAGTGCCAAATTCCAAAGGTACTTTCTTCCTAGAGCTTCAGTGTGTTTCTTGTGTGAAGTAATTTGATAACATGGGTATTTTATTATGTGTTTTGTATAAATCCCTAATATTTAAAGAAAAAAGAGGTTAAAAAGTTTGTTAACTTGCTATCCTGTGGTCTTGTTGCCTGAAATTGTTATTGTTTGTTATTTCTCTTTGATGTTTTTTGTAAAACATTGTATAAGTGCCCATGTTTCACTTTTTTAACCACTCTGCACACATCAATGCTGTGAAAGCAAACCTCACTATGTATTTTCTTCATATTGTATGGAAACCTCTAAGGTGAGAAAGTTTTGAACTTTTAACCCTTTCCACCCAGAGCTGTCTTGAGTGTTAATACCTTTTATACATTCACCATTTTGCTGTTTATTTTTATATATATATCTATATCTATAAATATATATATACTTAGTTTTTTGTGGTTTATTTAATACATGGTTGAAATCAGAACAATGCACAGGGCAGATCTGAAGGACAAAAATATTTTACTGCTGTCTAAATTTCTTCTGTATCTATAACTAAAATTATTTAAAACAGTAATTAACTTGTGGTTTTCCTTTTTAGATTTTGGGGATTTTGTCTTTTCTTAAAGAGCTTTTAATATGCTGCTGGAATATGCTATTCAGTATTAATAAAAGAAAAGAAAAAGAAAACAATTCTTTAATTATCTATCGTGTGAGCCACTCCCAGCCAGGAGCGGTCAAATCCACCATTTGAAAAACCTTGAGGGGGAGAGAAAAAAAAAAAAAAAAGAATAATAATATTTTTGTAATTTAAATAAATGAACTTTTGCTTAAATCAGATGCACTAGATCTTCCTGGGTGAAAATTCAGCGTGCACTGCAGTTAAACTACTTTTTACGGATGAAGTTTACATACACTGTAATGTTTGGTGTTATCTGCCAGTCTTTGTCACGGCAAGAGCTCGGCTTGCTCCCGCAGACACTCCCCCGGCGAGGGCGGCTCTGCCCGCCCGTGTGCCTACTGGGGGTGTTTGCCGGAGGAAGCTCTGTGCGAGGAACCGGGAAAGAGATGCCGGTAGCCCTTTATCACTGCCTTCGAAGTCCGATTAGGTTGCGTTTGTGCCGCACGAGTAGAGACCGACAGCCAAATTCGGCTCTTTGCCGCCGGTTATAAGCGAATCCGTTGCCAACCCAATGCGTGTGAGCAGCAGTACCTGCTACTGGTCGTAAAGTGCCATACCTTCTTCCACCTCCTACTTCTACCCCGTGGCATTCGAAGCCACCTCAAATTAAAAACTAAGCCCTATATGAGCAACATCAGCTGGTGCACTCTTGTCTCTCATCCCCAACTTAAATGCTTCTTTACGTAGAGCCCTGGGATGGAAAGGACTAGCCTCTAGTGATGCAAAAAAGTTTCCTTCTTATAGCACATGCACTTATAAATAAATGATCTATACTTTTCTCACGTTTTTACTACTGCTGGGGCCTTCCTACACCCTTTGAGGGCTATTTTGTACTACTTGCAGCAATTGTGCGTATTCGAAGTATCATCTCACGTACGTTATATTATATATATGTACATATATATATATATAATATGAGATCATCGTTTGGATTGTTTAGACTGTTTCACTAATATTTCTCATTGTACCCACTGTCTAAATTTCTAAAGCTTTTTTAGATGCCCTGGTGTGTCCTGTGGGTTTACCAGTCCAGTCAGAGTGGTGATGCTTCTGGTCCTCAGGCAGTGTAACTCAGCACCAGGCTGCCCTGAATTACACTCCATGGGACATTGGCTTAGCAGTGGGAGAGGAGGAATGTTTCTGTACTTCCAGGCAACTGAGATGGTTCGTTGCTTAGAAAAGTGTCCATCTTGGAAAGAAAAAAAAATTAAGAAAAAAATTAAACAATAAAATAAAATTCAAGTACAAAACCAAAAACCCAAACCTACGCCTCCTGGGAGACAAATTATGTGCCAGTTCTCTTTCCAAATATTGAAAGGATAAAGCTGCAAGGGTGCAAGGGCCTAATAAGAGAGGAAGTAAAACAAGGGAAATTGCTTTACAAAATTCTAATCAATAGACTAGTTGTTTTTTCAAACAAATTAGCTAATTGCAATGAAATGGCAGTCCTCAAAGGAGTAACAAGTTCATCTTTCTTTCACCATAGGGGTTACAGTTCCTTGGCTTGTGCTACTCTGGAATCATTTTACTGTTTCTGTTTTTATTATCTTAAGTGCTAATTAACAAAAGGACAAAATATCCTGTAGTTTCATTACCTTTTTGGATAATGTCATACAAAAAGAAAAAAAAAAACAAACCTATGTATTTGTGTTCTTTTTGTGCTGTGAGAATTGTTGTTTGTAGATTAATAATACTATCATTTTGTTTAGAATTACGAACTAGTTTTTAAGTATTGTCTGAGAAAAGCCAAAGTTAATGCAATCTAGTGGAAACTGTAAGACCATTTGAGTATTGTTTCTGTTTTATTGATGCATTTGGATTTTGTTGTTTGATGGAATTTGAGCCAAAAAAAAAAAAAGAACAAAAAAAAATGAAAAAAGCGCAGGCTTTCCTATTTCTACAACTTGATTGTACTTATGCATTTTGTACCAGTGGAACTTTTTATACTGGAGATTAAAAAACAAATGGAAATTTTTGTGGCTTACTCTCGTGGGCCCCCTCGATCATGACTGATTTTCAAGTTTGATTTCTGGACGGTAGAAAGAGAGTTGGTTTTGTTTCGAGAATTCAAAACTTTGGCTTGATTTCTTTTTTTCCCTTTGCTTATATCTAGTGTTTAGAATTTTGTCTTAACAAAAGCGGTAAGTTTCACTTTTTATTCTGTATCGTGCAGTTACACAATAAGGTAATTAGAATTAGGAGTACTCGGTCACTTTGCGTGGATAAATGTATTAGTTAAAACGTTAGGGGTTTGCTTTTTTGCTGTTTAGATCAGAGTTTTTTCTGACTCTTCTGTCCTCATTGTGAACATAACCGTGTAGTTGAAACAGTCAGACTTATTTTTGTAACGTATGTTATTGTGTGATGCAGTTTTTTGCTTCTGTCTCCAATATTAAACCATTTTCCTAATACTTGTCTCTCTACTTTGTGTGTTGTATTGTTGGTGGTCATTCTGTGTTGGTAATACATCTGCACACCTCACTGTTTCACGTGCCTGTTTTTTTTTTTCTCTATTTGTTGGTCGTGTACAAAAGATACAGTCGATTCCACCTAAGTGAATAGCTGATTGGGGGGCAAAAGAGGATTTGTACATTTAGACATGTTCTGGTTTCTTGGATTCTTTTTTTTTTTTCTCTCTCTTCCTCCCCCTAGTCATGCCTTATCACTTGGATAATCTCTCGGAGCAGGAAGCGTTTTAAATGAGCTTCCTGCAGAGTCCTATCGAAGGTAGCTTTTGTTAGCCTTCAAACTGCAAAACCTTCTGCACACAAACACACAGAAGCCACCCGAAAAGTTGTTTGGGGTTTTTTTTTAATTTTTTCTGTGACATTTCAGTCAGTCTGGAAAACGCGGATTGTGGAGATCAGTTCTTCCTAGTTGTTAAAAAGAAAGAAAAAAATTAATAATACTCTGCCACTACTTCACAGAAGCATATGAAATGTTCAAGAAAAGGAGGATATAGCCTTGGGATTTCTTCCAAACTGCACAGTAATCTGATGGCATATGGCGTTAGTCAAACCCTCCTTAGAAACTCATCATGTCTTAACTAGGGCTGGGAGAGCCTGCAAAAGCCTACCAGGTGATCGAGCTTGTTACGTGCAGTTACACATATAATGCTTTAAAAAATAAAATAGAATCCAAATGAGCACAGGAAGACTTTCTATTAAAGCCAGTGGAAGCAAAAATAAAAAAAAAAATAAATAAAAGAAAGAGAAATAAATGATGGGGAAAAGATCCCCCGTTGTTCCGATGGGTGATATTTTTCCTGTGGGCTTACAAAGCAGATCATTCTCAGCATTGGCTGATAGTATTACACAAATCTCAAAAGGGACTAAAGAAATACCATAGCCCTTTTTATCTCATTATTTTTTACAGTTGGCTTTTAGCTTTTCTTATTCTTTCATTTCCTATAATTTTTTTTTTCTCCTCACAAGAATCTCTCTGCTCTCCCCCAGCCGGTGTCTACCACAATGAAATAAAAGCTGCAAAAGAAAAATCTATGTTGTTCTGGTTTACAAAAAGTCTCTTCTCTCCTCTGTTTGACCGCAGATACAAACCTTCCGATTTGGAGAGGGGGGGAGGGAGAAAAAAAGCAAAACAAAACCAACCAAACCAAACCCAAGGAGGAGAGAGAAGCACTGGCGAGTGCTCTCTGGAATTCAAGCCATACGCCCCCGTCCCTTTCCTTTGTCCCACTTTCTGTGATGCTCAGGAATCGAAGACCACTTAAAAGTGCTCTTATGAGACCCAAACGACACTCCTCCCTCTTGTCTCCTCTCCCCTGGTCTTTCTGGCACTCTGGCTTTGGCTCACACACACACACAGCCCCCTCAACACCGTCTTACTGGTCCCGGCGCACTGGGCGTATCCGTGTGGTGTCAGCGGCAACGTTGGTTCCCGTGTTTGGAAGACTTTTGAAATTTTCTGGTGGCTCGTGAGTTGGCCTGGTTGTTACTGCTCGATACGATTTTCTTTTTAATTTTTTTTTTTTGCTTTTTTTCACTTTTCTGTTTCCATGAGAAGCAAACGAGCGCTGAGCCTGGAGCCCCAGGCAAGCTCCAGCGTCACCTCGCAGGGTCTGATGTCACAGGTCAGGGGTCCAAGCAACCCTTAGGTTTAATCTAAAACCATAAGAGGCTGTAGCAGAGAGCCCAGGCAGGAAGGCAGGACCCAATGGTCAGAATATATCCTGGGTCTTTGGCACCTCTAGAGTTTATGATCCCGATTTGGATAATTTTGACGTCAGTGGATTCAGTTCAGTAAGTCTTGGCTTGCATGAATGACGAATCAGAATTGCTCTCTGGGTTTTTTTAGCTTGCTGTGGATGTCTCTTTTTATTTTTTTTTCTTTTCTCTTTTTTTTTTTTTTCCTCCAGACTTGGTCTTAGGAAAGAAACTAGAGCTTTGTGAAGGGTCTTTTCTTCCAAAAATACAACTGAGAAATAAAAAAGACCTATATTGCAGTTGGGTTTCTTTTAAATACTCAGGGCTGAAAGATACAGGGTTTTCTTCCTTTCTTTCTGGTTGTTTTTTTTTTTTTAATATTTTATTTCAACAATGGGGAAAAATGAGTTCCTTAAAGCAATGCAGCTAAACAGTTTGTCCTGCTTAAACGCATGCTTTTAATTTCAATTATGTAAGGCACCTTGCAGTGTTAGCAAAATGTCTCTTTGTTAGCTCTATGTGTATCGCCATGGGAAATTACCAAACTGTCACAAGACTCGCTGATTAAAGAACAGCCTGCCAGAGTGTGTGTGCCTTTGCCCAGTGTGACTCTTAGGTATTAGGCTAAGGAAAACAGTTTAACAAAATGTAGTGTGAATCATTCCTGATAAGTGAATAAAGCATTGTGACCAAGCAATCAGATTATTCACTTATCAGGAATCGACTGTACTGATAGTTTGCCTGATCGTTTTTGTTCCTCATCTCTGTTGTAGTTTCACTACTTTGCTGTGTTCTGTTTTTTCTCTCATGCTCTTAGCAAAATCACTGGGAATATCCCTTCGTGTGATCATGAAACGTGCTACTGAGTAACAAATAAAAAAAAAAATTAAATATAAAAATGATATCTTAACAAAATCTATGCACTTGCTATCAGGAACACAATACTGGATGTGTCTTATATATATTGAACTATAATAGTATTCGATTTCTTAAATAAAGCTTAAGAAAGGATTCTGTTGTCTGTAAAATTTTATGAGCATTAAATGGAAAAAAAAAATGTTTCTAGGGTTGGGCGCTTTTTGTTATATGAAATCTCACTGGGTGCATGGTCTTTAACCATGCCCAGGCAAATGTTACCTAATTCGCTTGATATTTCATTAATAACAGAGGCTTTGAAAATTAGGCTTTCTGAAGTCTGGGGGGAGAAAAAGTCTTACCATTCAGTGACTTGCAGCAAAAGATGCCAAAATGCAGAAATTTCAATCTGTTTCTGTATTTGTGGAAGAAATGTGCTTGGTTTTGCACTAAAATCAAAAAGTAGCTAAAATACATGAATCAGAAAATGTCGTGAAACAGCACTATGTTACTTTCACCAACAATACTGTCCTTTTTGGTATATGACTTTTTTTCCTCCTGATTCTAGATAGGTTTAGAGTTAAAAAATGAAAACCCATATGCTCAAAATTCCACCGATTCCACACTGGAGGTCAAAGCATCTTTTTGGGGAAGATGTGTGGCTTCCTCTACATTTCCTGTATCTGAGCCTTCTCTTAGGTAAACATTTGCACATCAAAACCCATGAATTAAATGGGAATTGAACAGATGAAACTGTTGAGTACACTGAAAAAATCATTCCTTCAACGGCTGTACATTTGCCACAAAATTGTAGATTTTAAACAATCAGATTTTTATGGAAATGCCCGCAATTCTTGTATTTCTCAAACTTTCAATAATGTCAGCCTTTGGCAGAAAGATCCAGGAGAACGAGGGGAGGGGGAGAGAGGGGTTGCTTTCTTTTTTTTTTCTTTTGAACTGCATTACTGCCTCACTTTTCATATGCCATTATATTATCTGGAAAAAAAAAAAACAAAAACAAAAAATTAAATTGTGCAAATCTATCCGCTGCTTGTATCATTCTCCTCTATTCATACATCTTTAGTAAATGTTACTGAGCTCAGCATCCAGAGGCCAGGTGTGTTATAAGCCCCAAATCCTGCTCCACCAGAGAGGCCACGGAGAGGACTGAGCTGGGGGGGTGGCAGGATGGCCCTGTCCATCCCACATCTGCACAGAGCTCAGGTGGGCGCCCAGCCCTGGCTTTCACAGGCTGCTGATGTAACACAAATATTAAATAATAGCAATGATTAGCTCATATTTGTATTCCCTCTGATTTTCCTCATTAGCAGACTTTCTTTTTTTCCATTAAAGGGAACTGGAAAGTTGCAGTCATTTTCTGAATCATTTGCCCCTGTTGATAACCTAATTGTTTTACATGAATGCTAATATTTCCCTCTCACACATTTATATCTATCAGCTAAATCAGCAGTAAAGTAAACTCTTCTGGGATACATTCCTATATCAATTAGCAAGGATTTATGCTCCAAAGCACCATTAGCATTAATGGGAGTGTGCTCTTTAGCATAAACAATTGGCAATAGGTCTGGTGGACTTTATTTCATAAACAAAAGAGCATTTGAATCTTGGAGACTTGATTCCTCCAGACGGTACTTCAGGGAGTGCTGTCCCAGCCTCCCCGGCTGCTCTGGGGACTCTCACTCACAGGACATGCATAAATTCCCGGGGTTGCCAACAGAAGGAGACACAGGCAGTTTGGAAAGCGGGCTGACTTCTGGAACAAAGTTCTGCTGGTGTTTTTCCTCCTGAAAACCTGCCTGAGAACACACCAGGCAAAATTTCCAGCGTTACCTCATGTCCCTCCAGTCAGGGGTTTGAAACATTTCACTCTTGGCATCGTGCAGGATCCTCTGGATGGAGACCAGAGGGGAGCGAGGGAGGGCTTTGGGCAGAGGCAGAAGGGAGAGCAGAGATGGAATGCTCTTGGAAAGGAAGTAGTGAGTCTATCAGCTCCTTGAAGTGTAGGTCTCACAGCTCCACGCCTTCCAGTAGAGAGCTAGAGGGGACCAGTAGATCACCAAGTCTCACATTTCGGTCATTTAGGTCATGACCTCACATGTAGGTTAACAGTTTCTCCCTCACCTCATGTTTGATCAAACCAACAAACACGCAACCAAAAGATTTCAATCTTAACCTGAAGGCACTGGGACTTGGGGCAAAAGTCCACCCCTTCCCAGAGGTGCATGTTCTGCTGAATCCCTGCCCGTGCTCCTGCAGATGTTTTCTCTGTAGGTTCTGGCTCTGCTCGGTTCTGCTGCATTTAAGAGCCCTTCTGCATCTGCCATTTCCCCCCAAAGGCACTCATAAGCAGGTCTCGAGTTGCTTTTCATCCCTCTTTCATAAAATAAACATATCATGCTCTGGAAGCATCTAAACACAATAGTGCTTTTCTAGTCCCTGAATAATATGTGTACTTTATTTCTACAAATTCCTTTTCTTATTTTTTTCCCCCTGACATTCTTTCTAAATTTGGGGCACCGGAGCCAAGTGCATTATTTCAACATCAAGTCAAGTGGTGCAACGTGCAGGAATTAAACATTTCATCCCCAGTCTACTCCTCTGAATGACACAGTCAGGGATTGCATCAGCCCTTGCAAGACTAACATGCAAAAGCCACAAAAATCCATACTGGCAGATGGATTCTGGGCTGCTCCTTTAATATGCCGACATCCCTCTCGGATGTGTTGTGCTGCAGGTTCCTCTGTGTGTGGTCTGCTTGCCTGTTCTTCAGCTTGAAAGCTTGCTTACAACTGCACTAAGAGCCCTTTTGTGTAACTCCTAGTCGTCTTCAGCGTTTTCCAATGTAATCAGCAGTTTTGCTATTTACCTCCAAGTCATTAGTGAAAATATTCAATAGCATTCAGACCCCCTCTAAAAAAATACTCTCCTGCAGTGAGTCCCCCTTGACAGCTCCTTTGTTGACATGTCAGCCCATTCCTAATCCATTTTATGTGCCTTGTATTGATAGAGTAGAATGCTAATTTTTTAATCAGAATCTGTTGTGCTGTCAAACATACAAAAGTCAGAATATATTCCATCTTTGCAATTACTTCTATCAGCCAAAACCTACAATCACATCAAAGAATGAAATCCAGTTTGACAACCCTTCCTCCCTTAAAAAAACATGTTGATTGGCATTAATTGTTTACCTCTTCTTTAACGTCTTTATACCCATATCAATATGTCCATTATTTTGCCAAAGCAATGTCAAACTAGCCAACCATGGGCTGGGCTATCCTGCTTGTCTTTTTGAGTGCAAGCATGAGAATGTCACATTCCCCATCCCATCTGAGATTCTGCTGGTGTGCTTAAATACTCCGAAGAGCCTGTGTCAATGGATCAGAGCTCTCTGTCCTGTTCTTAGACCCAGCTACCTGGGGCTACCATAGCTTTAATAAAATGGTAGCTAAGTGGACTGTTACAAACCATTTTATCCTTCTCTTGACGTGCAAGTATGTGAAAGAAGAGAATTTTTGACATTTCCTCTCTTTCTGCAGCGTGACTGGAAGTTTTCCCGTCTCCAAAAGCTTAAGTTCAAAGATAAAATAAACATACTTAGACATTTTTGCAGTCGTCCTGCCCTTCTCACCCAGGCAGAGCTGACAATGTAGTGGGGAACAACAGGGCAATGCATATTTATTTATGATTGTATATATGTATATGCTATATTATTTAAAGGTCAATAGGAAGCATGGGTGAAGGTAAAATACTTCTTCATTCATCATCCTCGTCTGCAGAGATGCAGGTGCTTTCCTTGCTGAACATGGGAGTTAAAGCCCTGTGGCTTTGAAGCAGAGAGTGCAGAAGGGTCAGTCCCAACCTGGGGAGTGGGGGATACCTGGGACCTGTTGGAGAAGAGAGGTCATTTGGAAATCAGAAGAGACCCGGGCTAGTCAAACAGACCTGACAATACACAGTTCAAAAGGGCTAAGCAGCAGCAATAACAGAGGAAGGTGATGTGCTGTTCTATGCAACAGGCACAGAGCTGTTTCAGGCCACGTGGTGCCCTACAGGTATCTTGGAAACAGACACAGAGGTGCTGAGATACCAATGCACCTGCTCAGGAACCTCAGCCCAGCACTCCTCAAAGCAGACACGAGCCACCACTTTACCCTGTAGGGATCTCTGCTAGCCAGGGTGACATAAACACATCCTGGAGACAATTATTCCCACCTGAAGCAGCATGCCAAAGACCTGGGAGTGAGGGAGCTGTCTGGACGTGTCACTGCCTTTCCAATGGCTTTAAGAGGACAACAGGAGCAAAATGCAGTTTTCTTAGTAGAGACACCAAGTATTGCCCCCAGTGCCCAAGGATACCCTGCCAGCTGCAACCACTGCAACAGAAGGGCACCTGAACGTGTCTTTTAGGTCCTTTGTCATACCTGCCAGCCCCGTGTGGGTGTCTCAGACTACTCCAGGTATCTCAGATGGCACTAGGCACCCCTGTTTAGGCCATTCAGTCAAGCCTTGGGTGACTTAGCCAGCTCAGAGACCCAAGTGCTCCCATGCTGGGCAGCAGTAAACTGGACAGCAGGGTTGTCCTGCCTGGCCTGAAGCAGGCAAGTACAGCTGAATTTGTTTGCCAGATGTAGGCATTTGGTGCCATTTGAGATGTCCTAGAATCTCCACAGCCTCCACAAAGGTGCAGACGTGGCACTTTGGGACATGGTTTAGTGGTGGACTTGGCAGTGCTGGGTTAACAGTAGGACTCAATCATCTTAAAGGTCTTGTCCAACCCAAAAGATTCTATGATTCCAAGGGCTTGCAGATGTGACACAGGACGAATAGGACACTTGTGGTCTCCAGCATGGGATATCCTAGGCTATTTCAAGGACTATAAATAACATAAGCATAAGAGTCTTGTTCATCCAGATCCCCAGCTAAGGATCTGTAAGATTAGAGGGATCAGTCTGTGAGCTGAATCCCACTTTAAGGCTTATATTCACTTTCCTAAACTTGGGCCATGTTGGATACTCCAGGACAACTCAAATGGCATTGATTCCTGCATTTATTAAAGAAAAATTGAGCTCGAGGGGTCTAATTTGTAGACGGCTGAAGGTGAAATTCAGTGAATCCTATTGTTAACAAATGAGCCCCAGGTGATGTCCCGCAGGCCCTAAGTGGGAATTGTACCAATAAAAACACCAAGTGCTTTTTAGGGGATAGTTGTATGCAGAATATCCCTCTGACAGAAAAGCCAGACCCCCAAGGACTTGTTCTGACGTGATCTATAGAGCACCTCTGGCATTAGTTTCCTGCTATTCAGCTTTTGGCACTGAGGATCCCTGGGAAATGATCGCTTCCATTTCTTGTGGATGTGGCCAAGCATTACATAGCTGGTGGTACTTTGGTCTCTGATCCTGGTGTAATCATGCCACACACTTTAGCATCCCATACCGCCAGATCATGGATCCTCCTGCTCAAAAGAATAATAAAATAAAAAGCAGGAACCTTCACAGACTCTCTGGGCAGTTTGTTGCGCTACTTGACTGTCCTCTGGGTGAAAATATTTTTTCCTGATATCCAGCCTGAGCCTCTCTTGTTGCAGGTCACGTCCCCCACCTCTCACATCTGCCATATGCCCCTGCAAAAGGCCCTGTTGAAACTTCTTTGTAAGTTCCCCAAAGATACCAGGGGAGGGTGTTGCTCTCAGCTGTCTCTGCTCCCTCACCTCTGCTGGTAGGTGAGAGCCTGAGCCTGCCCAGCCATGCTGGTGGCCCTCCCTGAGCACCCTCCAGTTTGCCCATTACTTTAATGTCCTGGAGAAGCCAAAAATTGGATGCAGGATCTAGATGTGGTAGAGCAGATGTCTTAGTAGGTGGTTTTGGTTGGTGAGGAGGGTGATAATCACTTCCCTCACTGTCCTGGCTCTGCTGCCCTTCATGCAGTCTGGGATGTTGGCTGGCTTTGCTGCCAGGGCACACTGCTGGCTCGTGGTCACCTCCCACCAGGACACACACCCATCCCAGGTCCTTTCCAGCAGAGCTTCTCCCCAGCCTGCCCATTCTCAGCCTTTACCCCTGCAAGCCTCTCTTCCTTCTTGGGTGCAGGCCTCTGAATTTGTCCTAGAATTTCACACATTTCCTGCTGGCTCTCTGCTCCAGCCTGCTGAGGTCGCTCTGAACGGCAGCCCTGCCCTTGGTCATCCCCCGTTAATTTTGTGTCATCTGCAAACTTCACAGGATGGGCTATGAAGTGGTGTGAAATATGGATGTTGCACTTGCCTTGGGTTGCACTTCTACCTGTGGGTGAACCTAAGGCAAGTGGGGGCTGAGGAGACAGACAGCGCATTATGGCATCTCACCCACTCCCTTCTCCTCTTACTTTCATGCCAAAATGAGAATAAAATAAAAAACAAGGAAACTCCAGAAGGTGCTAATAAAGAAGACAGATTGTTCTCTAGCAGGCACATGTAACCAGTCACACAGCCTGGGTAGCAGGACTGGGGTTCCTGCCCACCACCCTGCTGGGAAGCACACTTTTGGCAGCGCTTCACTGGTCCAAACAGCTACCAGTGCTTTCGTATGTCCACAGCAGGGACAAAGCCAAGGCAGTGGCTGCAGCAGTGCCAGGATGGCCAAGACCCTTGGGCTTGCAGGAGACAGGAACCCACCCATCCACCCATTTCCTTGTCCATCAGTGTCACCCTGCTGCCTGCAGCCAAGGATATTCTTCCTTTCCGGAGGTGTGAACACAACTCATGGCACAAGGTTTGGGGCCTCCTGCTCTCCTGTCTTGATCCCAGGTTCTTTTGCAGTTCACCCTTCTTCCCTCTGCCCTGCCCTCAGCAAACCTCAGATTTCCAGCAGTCTTGTGGGTGGGGTAAGGGGAAATAGAACCACCACTCCATCATGGACTGAGAACATGCTGAATAAAAGGTGTAAAGACCTTGACCAGTATATGTGCAGGGAGACAGAGGGGTCATAAGGGCTCTTTCTTCTCCCCCTCCCACATCCCAGGGTCCTGTCCAAAACCATGTGCAATACAAGCCTAGGTGAGGTGCCATAGGCCACAGGGCTGCTGTCAAATTTATTTTATTTTTTTTTCTAATGCCATCTACCAATCCAGTGGATCCCACGGTCATCTTCATGGGCCTTACATAGCAAAGTGCTACCACAAATTGCCATGTGAGATGCTCCACTTCCCTGTCCCCTTCCAAGGACTTTCTTCATGACTGGGGATGCTTGTTTACTAGGCAGCTCTCATTCATGCCACAATATACTTCCCAATACAAAGAAAGCCCTAGCACTGTCCAGTCTCGGCCCATGTGCCTCCCTTTTAGTGTTCCTGCTGCCTGTAAAAGAGTTATGGCTGTATCCAGCTTCTGAGCACCAGCAGTGGAGCTGTGGGCTGGGCTGGGCAGTGCAAGCACTGTCACAGCTATTGAAATTGGACCCACACTTCTGCCTGACTGTTTATATCTTCAACATCTCAGCAAAATGGCTTGTCACTGGGTCAGAATGTAATTTCTTTGCCATAAATCACCTCCCTGTGCCTGGTGCCGGAGCAGATGCCAGCCATAAATTCCACTCTCGGTGGAACAGAGCTCCTGGATGAGAGGTCGCGTTCCCAGGTGTGAATAAATAAAAAGTGCACAACTCACAGAAGCAGCTCCAACCAGCTGGATTGTGACTTGTCATGGAGAGAAAACAGGCTTAATAGGAGGGTTCACAGTGTCCCCTTCTCCAACCTCATTTTCTTCAGCTCATTTAACCTCACTGTGTTCTATTAACAGTTGGCCACTTCCCTAATTGCTGACTGCCCTTCTTCTCCTTGGCAAGGTCTAGAAATATGTCCTACCTATCATCCCAGGGCTGCAGAGTTCAGCCCAGGGGACTGGTGCCAAATTGCCTACTTAGACATAAGAGCTTCAGTGTGGCCAGCCTTGGATTAGGTTGACTGAAGTCCTTGGCTGTTTGAGCATCCCTGTACTCCCACTGGGAAAGCTGGAGAGGTATCACCAGGTGTGGGGCAGACCTCAACCTGACCTATTACACACCTGAGGAAAGCACTCCTTCTCTGTTCAAGGAGGGTGAGGAAGGGATCCTGGTGCAGAACTGCCTTCACCTCAGCAGCTTTCACCTGCTGAAGGTTTTTTGGGCACCTAAATGGCTGCAGGGCTTCTGTTCCTGGTGCACTCACCACTGCTCTTGTTTTACCTTTGGGTGCCTGGCCATGCCTGGGGAACTGCCTGTGCACTGCTGCTGTTTCAGACTGACAGGCATCAAAAGGTACCTTCTGAGCAGGTACCTTCAAGACCCCATGAGGAACTGTGTTTTTCCTTCCCCAAATTAATATGCAAAAATAAGCAGGATGAATCAGCCACAGGGCAATGCAGTATTCCTGTATCCCTTTTACCAGCAGCTTGGATTTTATGCTTGGAGCATTGCTCTTTCCCTGTTCCTCGCCTCTCAACTGGTCCTCTCTCATCCACTTCCCACTCCTTTTCTTCCTAGGAGTAATTCTTGGGCTCTGCTCTGTATTCAACAAGTGTTTGAAATGAATGAAGGAGGCGATTAATTATTTAGGATTGTACAAGGGAATCTAACTAGGTGCAGTGGGAAGGAATTAAGCAAGTGAGACATAAAGGCTGAAGATCAGGAAAATATTTCCTTAAAGTGAAATGTAATAGAGGGCAAGCCTGCCTCTGGGGCAGCACGGGAAGTTTCTCTTCCCATGGGACTTCAGCTTGCAAAGAGCAGAAAATGGTCTTTAAGAGGAATCCTTCTGGGACAAGGTTAGCCAGCCCAAAAGACTGCATTTGTCTCTCCCTCCCAGGCATGATGGTGGGACACAGTGTGTGAGAAAGCACTGAAGGAGAACACAAAGAGATTTATTCATGCTGCAAACTTAAAATGCAGTGGGCAACTTCCCTTCAGTGAAAACAATTCCTTTTATGACCTGTTTGAAGAGATTTTTTTATGTCTCCTTATTACTCAAGTAATTAATTCTCAACAACGAATGTGAGAGGACACTGCATTAGCACAGCAGGTAAATTTGGGACAGAAAAGAAAGAGCACTAGCCCTTAAAATGAGATTTATTTGTGAAGACTACATCTAAGTTTCTAATGGCACCCTGAGCAAAATCAAGGTTTTCTGCTTTCATTTGCTGTGCTGTCCCCTTTCATTACAGAGTGTCCTAGCACAAACTGATCTGCCACGCTCCTGAATCCTTTTCTCTCTCATTAACTCTACCTTTTTTTTTTATCTCATTGATCACTTCCTTCTCATGCAAAGACTTGATATGTTTAACCTTCATAATCTTCCTACTTTGCAGATGTGGGTCTGTAATTACAGGCTGTTTGAGAGTTCTGCCAGCAATAAATCAAGTTGCATTAATTGAACAAAAACTTGTTCCAAAACTTCACTGAAGTGGCCATTTACCCTTTTTTTTTTGGAAAATTTTATCGCTCAGGAATAGCATGCAAACTTGTTGCGTGTGTGAAGTCTCAGCATTATTTTCATAGAATCACAGAATCATTAAGATGGGAGAAGACCTCTGAGATCATCAAGTCCAGCTTTCGACGGAATATCACCATGCCCACTAATCCATATTGGGAAGGGCCACAGCTATTCATTTCTGGAACACTTCCAGGGATGGTGACTCCCCCACTTCCCTAAGAAGCCCATTCCAATGTTTAACACACTCTTCCAGTGAAGAAATTCTCCCTAATATCCAACCTGGTTCCACTGTGGCTGCAGGTGAAGGGGTTACCTTGAGGCAGACTAGGCTGCATGTTGTGGGCAACCCAAGGCAATTGTGAGCGCCCAAATGTTGGCTTGGGTGAAGCCCATCATCAGAGGGCAATTTTGTCACATTCATTTTAGTACTCCAAACATCCATTCCAGCCTGCCTGAGGGCCGAATTAGAAAGGCAGAGCACAAGTTCACCTCATGTGGCAAAGTCAACAGCCTGATCCACCTCGGTGGGTCCACTTTGTGTGGCACACATGGGACCTGTGGATGGTGGCTCCTGCACACATGGGTCTCATGAGTTCACAGGGACCAAGCCTGTGCTGATATTGGAATGACCATCAGACATTTGACAATTGACAGAGGCAAGTGTATGGCAACACCTGGGGGTGGGGACTTGCAGATCTTGAAGCTTTTTGGATGCCTGATGGTTGTGTCAGTTGGTGGGACTTACCTGCTAGCACTGAATCTCCAATTTACACTGGTGTGTGGAGCAGTTCTGGCTCATAATCGATGCTTTGTGACTTGCTGGTAATACCAAAAGTGTTTATCTTTGTTGACCCTCAGTTATCACATTGAATGTTCTTCTCTTTTCTCTAACTTACTGCTGTTGAGGTAAGGACTGCCCGGTATCCCAAGCCCACATCGTGTCTTCAAAATTCCAGTGCTCCAAAGAGCTGACAGGGATTTCAGATTCCCACAACCATAGGCTGAGGAAGCAAGGAAAACAATTTTACATCATTTTTACACTACAGGATCCTGATGCTTCAGAGCTGTTCACAGCAAAAGCCCCAAGGAGAGTGGGGAATTCAGAAGTAACACAAGGGGAAGAGTTCTTATCAGTTTTCCTTCGTCTCAGAGGGTAATGGCTGAGCATCCATGCCAAATAATATGGTACATGTTCTTTATTTTGGCACAATACCTCCTGCCTTGCTCTTTATCTGATCTGGATAAATCAGTTGACTCATCTTCCAGATCCTCAGCTGGAATTTCTCAGCGTACCAGCAAGCCAAAGAAAGCTTCAGCATGTCCCAGTGGTTTCAGAATCTTCCCTCTCTTTTAATTAGTTCGTGTAGTAGTTAATGGCCACCAAGCCTTCTCTCTATTTTTCCCTGTGGGTTACGAAAGTCTCATTTGGAAATGACTTTGGGAGACACCACATAGAAGCAGAGGGGTTTGCCACTCTGACCCTCAATGTTTTATTTATCCTCTTTGCTGAGTCTTCACTTCCAGGCTAAACGTTGCAGCGAAGTGACAGTGGAGGATAACCAAGTTGAAGCTCTTCCTGCACTCCGGCATTTTTTGAGGAACAGTTTGAGATTGTCAGGACACATGACCCAGGTTAACTTTAGCAGCTGCTGGGTTTGGGTCTGCCATCTCTAACGAGCTCCTCTTTGGCCACTGCACTGTGCAGCACAAGCTGTTGAACACAGAGGGGCTTGTGGCCAGCCTGGGCTCGAACAAACAGCTGTAATCTTCAGCAGCTCCTCATATGCCCCAGTGTCCCGCAGATGTCTGAATGACATTTCCCTTCACAGAATATCGAGAAATAATAGCAGACGAAACTGTGCATCCCTGAAAAGGTTTATTGTTGGTGGCTGGTGAGTAAATTTCAGGGGAAATTATTATGTGCTTTGGATTAAAGAGAAGCATTGGCGGGACCTGGGAAAGCAGAGGTTTTGTCCAAGTAACATTTCAATGAGCAAAGTTGTGCCAGGGGAAAAAAGAAGAAGGCTAGCAGTAAAAAGCAGCAGCTTTCAATCGTATTTAAAAAACCAGAAAAAGTAGATTCTGCAAAAATATTCAAATGTCTTCTTAGAGTGAAAAACCTGAAGTGAGTCTTTCACACACATTTTTTTTTCACATTTCTAAATAAGCATATGATTTTTTTAATGTTTTTCTCCATAGGGTGTTGGTGTTGTTAAGTGATGCTGGTTCCCGAGCCTCTATTTTTAAGACCCAGCCGTGATTGCTTTGCAGTAAAAGATGTGCCAAGGCTTGCATTTGACTCTGTAGTGCTCAAAGACTTCAAGTTCTCATTATCACTATGGCAACTATTAATCATTCATTTGTTGTAACATGATAAATACATGCCCTCCACTAGAAAGCATGTTACAAATCACTGGGGTACCCTCAGAGCTGCTCTGGGTAGCACTAAGTCACCCAAAGGAAGGCACAACTACAGCAGCGAGTATGTCAAGATGTTGCATCACAGCACACGATTTGGGTCATCAGAAGAACAAAGTACCCACTTTTGTGGGTTCTGTGTGATTTCCCAAAACAGTAAATGCTCGTGGTGTAAAGCATTTACTCTAAAATGTAGCCACTTCCAAGTGTGATGGTCACACATGTCTCTGCTGTGCATGCTGACCCACCACATCACCTCCAAAGAGCCGGATCCATCACACAGCGATGGAATTTCAGATCTTGAAGAAAATATAGGCACATCTGCAAGGACCTCCGTTCTCCAAAGTGAAGCCAATAAGATTTTTCTTTGGCACAGAGCTATACTGACATGGCTACACCACTTAATGTTGGAGCTATCATAAAGATGTCTGCATTGTTCTATACAGTGTAAATACACCTGCAGTTACAAGGCATCCTCACCTCCCTCCTTTTCTAGCCCTCGCTGGCTCTTTCCAGACACCAGTACCAACTGCAAGAAAAGCCTGAGGACAACATCTGCAAAGACATTTTCACAGCCACATTAGCACCAAGCAAAACTCAACAGTAGCTCTGTTGGCCAGAGCAAAGCCCCCTCCGTTCCCTTCCCCTCACCAGGACCAGCAGAGGCAGGCTGCCCTAAACCCAAACTGCCTGAGGACAGCACCCTGCAGAGCAGGTAGGTCAGTGTGAACATTGGTCAGCAGCTTGGTTTAGGTTCCCTATGGGATGCCTTATGGTCCTCAAACATCAGCAGAGCAACGTGAGGAACCTCCCATTCCTATTTCACAAGCTGCTCTTATTCTCCCTTTACAACGTGGTGCTGAGGATGAGTTCAGAGGCCCATACCAAGGGATGGAAGTGAAAACCTGGTAGGAACATGTTGGAGAACTGGTCTGGTCCTATTTCCAGAACCTACACTGAGTTACCATGGCAGCTATGCCCAAAAGCCAAGTGACTTTTGCCCCTGCAGCCAACTAATATGCTTATAGCAATCGTAACCATAACAGACCAAGAAGTGTCACAGCAGCTGGAGACTCCCAACGTCCTGACAAGACACAATAAAGAGTAAAAGCCTCCACCCAGCATCACTTGGTCTCTGGACTCTTTTGAGACAAATAGTGATTTTTTTTTTCCGGAATCAATATGAATTTTATCCAGTGAGAACAGGCCTAAGGCCAACATTTATAGAGGTCACTGGCACTGACAGCTGGCACTGGCTTCAAAAGGCTCTGCAATATCAATATTGATGGTATCTCAGAGCGTCTCCTCTGCTCCATAAGCAGGTCAAGGGAA
The DNA here is from genome assembly GCA_013396755.1 of Sclerurus mexicanus. Taxonomy (NCBI): domain Eukaryota; kingdom Metazoa; phylum Chordata; class Aves; order Passeriformes; family Furnariidae; genus Sclerurus; species Sclerurus mexicanus. The sequence continues at coordinate 1,818,806 of VWZF01006451.1, read as the reverse complement.
TTGATTATGCACTTTTATTTGGTACTTGTGAGATCACATGTAGCGTCCTGGGGCCAGTTTTGGGCCACCAAGGGATTTGTCAGCCAATTGAAGTGAGTCCAGTTTGGTTACAGACCAAAATGCTAGGGGAGCCAGAGCACATGATGCATGTTGTTATACTGAGACACTCAATTTGTTCATCCTGGAGAGGAGACAGCTTCAGGGGAAGAGGAGGAGCGGGGATCTTATGGCTAACTTCAATAACCTAAAGAACACGGAGCCAGGGGTTTCTCAGGAACACACAACAAAAGGACAATAAGTTCTGTGGACAGAACAGGCACGAGAATTTGCAGAAAGGGCAATTTCAATCAGACAAAAGGAAGGAAAAGTTTACCACGGAAGGAGTAAAACACACTGGAATAGAGATCATGAGAGGAGGTGAGATCCCCACCTTGGAGACATTCAAAATTCAACTAGGCATGGCCCTGGAACAACCTGATCTAACAGGGAAGTTGGCCCAGCCTTGAGCAGCGGGTTGAACTAGGACCTCACAAGGTCCTTTCCAGAATTGCACTGTGGTGCTGTGATCTTTTATTTAGGTGAGTCCTACCTTGCTAATCCCCAGCAGCACGTCACTGCAGAATACATGCTACTTAATCCACCACTCTTTGATCTTTAGGACTGGAGTCAGGGAGTGGATCACTAGATGAATCCAGCTCTGGAGAGATCTTGTCTCCAGAGATTTATGACAGCTCACTACATTCCTCTCTCAGCCTAGATGGCATTTTATTTTCTTTTTTCCTGCCCCCCTCCCAAATCCCCCAATGCCCAGTGTAGGAATTCTCCTCTGTGTTGTACAGAACCTGAAATAAAGAATTCAAAGGTGTGTTAGTGCCACCAGGAAGGGCTTTAGAATTAGCTGGTTGATGTACATCTTATATTCAGATTAATCAGGGAAATAATCACACACAATGTTCATAAGTAGATGGATCCTGTGTTCCTAACAGAGGCTAAACTAGCCAAAAAAAAAAAGTAGATCAAAGGATGGTTTGCATCTGAGAACAGCAGGCTTAGCGGGTGGAGAAGGAAAATCTTCTCATGGTATTTCTATTCAGGTCCAGCCTCAGCATAAGGTGATCGCATAATGTATTTAAAAATGAAAAACTCCCGTTTTTCTGAAGGGAACTTTATCACAAGGATTATCTACAAAGGCTACGCAGAAAGATGTCGCAGCAAGGAATAATGTGGCAGACTGGATAGGAGCAGCAGTAAAGGGGCTCCGCGATGCCCGGCGCGGCAGCCGAAATCCTGGGATAACAGCCCCTTTGTTCCATAAATGTTTTGCCACAACGCTCATTGCTGAACTACCAGAGCACTTTCAAGTCATGCACTAGGCAATATGACTAACATCTGTCACGTCTTTGCTTTCATCCTGTCCCCAGGGGCAGGAGCGTGTGCAGTCGTGGGGAGGGGCAGTTAATTACGTCCCATCCCATGCACACATTTGTACGCACACATGGGCACCCGCGCACACACACACGTACGCGCTGAGGAAATCGTCCCTTATTTGGCTTTTTGTCACTAAGGCGGCGAGCTAGAAGATGCACTTTCCACGACAGTAGGGGTGGAGATTCGCCACACATCTAAAGCAGAGATGCAATTCTTTGAAGTTCTGAAAACCAAAGGTAGCATGTTCAAAATCGCACCCTACAAGAAAAAGACAAACATCACCTTAAAAAACATAATCATCTCTCCTCCATAAGTTCCAGCCCAGAATACCCTTCTCTCTTCTCAAAACAAAAAAAAATAAACAAACAACTTTTGGCTGCAAAAAGCAATGTAAGACATGGCAAGGCAAGAGATGTAATGGTGCTCTGTTCCAAAGCAATGCTTTTATTACAGTGAAAAACAATAATAGGATACAGAGTGTACATGATGTAAACACCTTTAATGCAATTCTAATTTTATTATTGCTTCAAGATCACAGATTGTTATGGCAACTAAAGAGGGAAGGGGGGAACCTGATCGCAGCATTAATTTGATATCGGATTCATTTGTTCCACATTTGTGCTTCAATGCATTCATAATAAACAATCCCAGTTAAAGAAAAATAATAATATTGTAGCTATAATAATGGTATAATGTAGTATCTACTTAACCCTCAAGTCTGGTTAAAAAACAAAAAAACATTAAAAAATCCCTTATGAGTCTATTACAGTTCCAGCTGCAAACCAAGGCACATTATAATCAATAACACTTGTGGAGCAGGAAGGCAAATGTTCAGACAAACAGCCTATTAAAGCCCTGAAAACTGCCAAACTGACATTTACAGCAGTGGCCCAATGTCCCAGCTATAAACTCTGAGCAGGAGACTCGGAGGTGGCAGCAGATCCCAGCCCGCTCCCTCAGCTGGGACGTGGGCATCGCAGCACCACATCTGGCCATGGGTTCTGCAGTGCTGATGTGCCTCCTCCCAGGGAAGGACTAGGTAGCTGCTGGATGCAGCTCTGCATGGATGGGGAGGAGGCATCTCTTGTGCTTTGTGAACCTGAGCCATAGTGGTTGAGCTGGGGATTTGGTTTCTAAACTCAAACTGAGCGTGAGAAAATTCATTGCAGATGGGCAGGTCTCCAGCATGGTTAGAACACCTACCAGGGATGTCATGGACCAACTCAAACCCCTGCACTGGCCGGTAAGGCCAGGAACCTGAGCACATGGTTGCTCCACCAGGACTTTGAGTGACCTGCTCCAGTGAAAGGTGTCCCTGCCCATGGCAGGTGGTTGGAACTGGATGATCTTTGAAGTCCTTTCCAACCCAAACCATGCTACGATTCTACGATCCTTCCTGGGAATAAAAAGTGTGAAACCCTACAATTTTCCACTTCCCAGAATACCCATTCTGCCCAGAAGATCAATAAGTCTAAAGTGGAAAAAGATTGAAGCTACTTAAATGAGGATTCTTAAGGGAACCATATCCATCTCTGATAAAGGGAGGGAAAATAGGTTGCATCAGAGAAATGGAAGATACAAGCTATTGCCCTCCAAGGAATGCGATGTCTGCAGCTTACCCAAACATAATTCTGGAGGCTTTGGGGCATGAAGTGTGGTTTCACTTTGAAAAAGACCCATTACTAATAGTGTCATGGGTTTCTGGGATTACTGTGTCTCAGAGGTTTATTGTATGTTCATTTGCTCTGTTTACTGGCAAAACTCTCCTCCAGATTCTCATCTTCCAGGGCCGTAAAGGCAGCTTAGGATCTGAAAGTCAAGATGAGCTCTTCCAGGCTCATCCATCAAGAGTAATAAAGTGTCTCCTGGAGGTTACACATGGGTAAGCAAGAGCACCGTCTGACAGCAGTGGGATTACACCGTGTGTCCTACAATTAGAAATTAATGATCAATTCTTTTGGAGAATGCAGAAGATAGAAAAGGCTCCAGCTCTTGAGTTGTGCTGGTACACTAGGGCTGAGGGCAGGAAAAACAGCGTGGTCTTGCCCAGCCAGAAAATACAACTCCCAAGATACACAAAGCATCCAGGCTTGCAGAGGTGGGAACGTGCCTTTTCTATGTCCCCTGTTTTCATAGGAGACGTAGATTTTACTTACACTTCTCTCCTTGAAGAGGTGAACGTAGTAAGGCAGGATGTGGCCTGAGGGTCAGAAATATGAACACCCTGTTAAATGCAGAGTGAATTAAAACATGAAAAATGGCTTCACACAATTGGCTAATAAATGGCAAAATGAGAAATTAGTTTGTTCTGTTTGCAGACAGGAGCCTCATTCAAATGTGAGCCTGCAGTGCAGCTTTCAGAAGCATCACCCTGTGCCTGGGAGCCAGGTAAAACTGTGTTTTAGTCCAGCTGTTCAAAATCTGTCTGTATTATTCTTTCAATGACAAAAAAGCAACAGGTCTCTTTACAAAGGACTCCCAGAGTCAGCAGTATTTGCATTTACAAATCAGAAATGACCAAACCCAGTTCAGCAGAAGCAGTGTCACTGGCCTCTAGTTCAGTGTGATTTAATTATTCCCAGCACCAATGGTTCATCTTTTTTTTAAGCTTATTTCTGTCTCTCCATATAAGACAAAGGAAACCAGTGTCAAACTAACCACCTGTTGTGTTTGCCTCCCTTGGCACTTGGTGCACAAGATGCAGTAGTAAATTCTTAATTAGCCAGAGCCCCAGACAGATCTCTTTATCTCCTGTCCTGACCTGTCACCAGTCACAGGGACAAAGAATTTCAATAGTTTTGGTGACCAGGGCAGACTGACCTGCAACCTTTGAAAAGGCTTCAGTCTTTACAGGGCAGGCCACCTCCACCAAGGTGATGGCACAAAACCCGTGCTCAGGCTCCCACCCCGACACAAACACGATCTCTCAAGTTCTTCTGACCTGCCAGTGTAATCTTTAATAACTGACATCTCATGTGGAGTTGTAGGAATTCATTTGCATGGTTGAACCAGCCGTGATGGGAAGTTGAAACCTGACAAAACCTCAAGCAGGAAACAGGGTGGAAACAATAGGCTTCCTACAGAGGAGACCAAATTAGATAAGACAATGATCCTTTTGAGGATCGCAGGCCAGGAGTTGCCTTTATTTTTCATAAATAAACATGAAATCAGTGTTTTGCTTATCCAGGTACTTGGATATTTATTTTTTTTTCCCCACACAGACCATCATCCAAGGCTAGCAAGGACAAGTTATTTGTGCAGAAATTGAAATATTTGTCCTTCATAGTTCATTTCTCATTTGACATTTTTTATTCCTGATTGTTCTGCTTTAAAAGATAGAAGCATCCAGCCATGGAAAAGCAATAATCCCCAGCAACAGAGGAAGCTGATGACACAGCACAACTGGTGCACTTTGTGCTTGGAGCCTGGCACTCAGCAACACCACAGGAGCTGAATCCAAGGGGGGGGTTGCATAAACCCATTTAGCAGATATTTCAGAACAATAAGCATGTTTAAAGAAGGTTCAACCCATAAGAAGTGGACAAGCAATTTAAGACAAAAAAAAAAAACCCAACAAACACAAGCAGTCAGAAACACTTAAAAAATCAAACACTGGCCAACTTCTCCCATTGGGGTTTTGCAAATACTGGCATTGGGTCATGAATTTTGGTCCCAGGGTCTCGAAAGGGGGCATGGAGCCTCTAGTTATAATCCTCAGTTTTCTTCTGGAAAAAGACCCCTCAGGTCAGGAGTTTCAGTGCTGCCCACAGCCTCCTGACTTCTTAGGGGCAATCTGAAAATTACTCCTGCAGTAAAAAAGCCAACGCCCTGGTCAAGTAGATAAATAACAGGCAAGACATGTCCCTCTCCCAGGGGCACTGCGGCATAAAGGATCTCTTTATGTGTTATAAATCATATCGTTTCTATATTCCTCTTTCCCATTCTCCTACTGCTGATCTTTTTTCCTCACCACCTGTTGCTGTCACAGAACTACAAAGCAAATCCCGAAGGAGAAGTAATCCCAGGTAAGGATCCTTCGGCAATTTAGGCAACCTCAGATTTCTCCCGCTCCACTCCTGTCTCTGACCTTCCTCCCCCCCAGCTCTTCCTTTCAATACGGAAGTGAAACTTCTAAAAAGCCTTTTCCAGCCAGAAAATGGAGCAAATCAGGAGGGATTTCCAACTCCCCTCACCACGGCGTTCTGCAGTTTTGCTGCCTAGAGCTGAAATTGCGAATTCAGATGTGATTTTTGGATTTGGGTTTGGTCACTTTTGACCAGAATGCCACCTCTGATGTCTTCTTGATGGTACACCTTGGCTGACATTGGCTTAAGATAAGAGAGAGCAGTCAAGCAAATACAGTGAGCCATTAGAAGCTGAATCTGCCCTTCTTTTCCATCCATAAGATCCTGGTTACAAGCAGTATAAAATAATTATAACTTGCAATTCTGAAGTTGATTTTTACAGTGATTTGGAGTTTTTCTTGTTTAAGTTTGTAATGTTTAGAGCGTTTTGCTCTTTCAAGTGCTGTTCTGCCTATGATCTCTCAGCAACTTACAGTGATTAATGGAAGCTCCAGTACACTTTCATATGACAGAGGAGACACAAGATTACAGCAGTTTCTTCTTCAAGAAATGAAAATTGCACTCTCTAAGCCACTAGAATAAAGTAACTGGTGATGAACGTTGACTTTAATGCCTACTGGGGATCTCTCACTTCGCCACTAAAATTCAGCCACTTGTCAGATGAGAACACATCTGCCATCCAGCCATCTGCAGCCACGGCGAAAAGCAGTTCAGAGGCAGCTGTTTTGGGGTCACAACACAACAAAAATGGGAGTTGAAACTCAACAAAAGCAATTTCCCTAACCAGAAAATTATTTTTATGTGAAATCTAGGAAAAAAACAAACCAGATAAATAGAAATTTTAAAAGGACTGACCTCTGTCAGTTAGGAACAGTTCAAAGAAAAGTGTTTTCACTGAGCTCAAATTAAATATTTAAGGAGGTTATTTACTGAGAAATGTTGTAGTTTGGTTTTAGATTCAATCCATTCCTGAAAACACTGTTGGACTTGCAGTGTTTTCAGTGCAGTCAAAACACTGCTTGTGACACCAACAGCACAGAGAGGAGCCCCAAGACACTCTGCAGATGGATGGGAAGAAATATCCCATGTCCTAAAGAACCTGGGGCCCAAAGAGATGAGTCAGGCAAGGAGTGGAAAGAGATGACAGAGGCTAACAGCTAACCCAGGCTTCCCAAATCCCTCTTTTATGGAATCCTACCTTCTGATTTTGTGATTGCAATGGGCTCAGGCTTAGAATGAAAATAAATTATAAAATCACAGACTGGTTTGGGTTGGAAGGAACCTTAAAGACCAACTAGTTCCAACCCCCTGACATGGGCAGGGACACCTTCCACTAGCCCAGGTTCTCAAAGCCCCATCCAGCCTGGCTTCGAACACTTCAGGGATGAACAAATGATTTGTATTTAATGTGTTTGGCATTCATTACTTCACCCAAAAGGTAGTTCAGGTGAGTTTCCTGGCAAATACACCCTTTTTTCTCTCGAGAAATAAAAGCCATTATGCCAATCTCTCAGCTGGCAGAGTTGTTTCTCCCCCAGCCTCGCAGATACAGCCAGTTCCACTGAGTGCCCGGCTCTGTGGGCTGCCCTGGTACTGTGCCATCCATGCCCTGTAAAAAACAAAGCCCCATGGCCATGGTAAATCAGACACAGATTAAAGACATCCAAGGCAGCTTCCAGCCAGCACAGCAGAGCTCCTGCTGCCTGAAAGCAGCTGGGCAAAAACACCTTTAGTGACCCAGGCAGTACCCAGCCACCCCATGGACTCACTGCCCAGGGGAGAAATCTCTTATCTGTGAAAACTGTGCACGGCAGGATCAGTTTATGTATCCTAAATTCTCCCTGGAAATATCTACATGTCACAGCCTGAGCGAGCCCTTTGGGCAGAATTTCTGGGATCTTTGAGCATCCTGCTCTGGGCTCACAAGGAGGTGAGCCAAGCCTGAGCCTCTGTGTGTTGCACAAGGGAACCCACTGGAGAAACAGCACATCACTCTTCAGTGATAAAAACACCTTCTCCTGCCCTTCCTCTGCCTCTTAATAGATTCCCTGCAAAATTACCTGCTCTGCACAACCAACGAGCGATAGTTGTTTGCCAGGACGTGTCCTCCTCTGTGAACACAGGACCTGAGCTGCTGGTGGTGGCGGTGGTTCACCCAGGGCGGCTCCATCACTGGGAAGGGATGCTCTGCAACATCCAAGCTCTCTGTCGCATCACCCAGCCCTGGAGTTGTCATCTGTAGGGTGCATGTGTGGGAAACGTGCTGGGAAGCATTGATTTTTATCCTCCGATGAAGCCTTACATGCAAAATTGCTGCAAAAGCGAACAAGTCAGAAGTGAAAGAGGCTCCTCAACACAAGACAAAACTAACGTTCCCATCTCCCTCTCCAGCTGAGCCCAAGAAGGTGTGCGGCTATGCTGGGGCACCCAGTCTGGCATGGGAATCAGCCCCACAGTGGTGCCAGGGCCATGGTGAGGGAGACAGCTGCCTTCTGCCCGAGGCACAGGGTGCTGTGCTCCCTGCAAGCCCCAGGTGGTGGGCTTGTGGCTGGACCCAAGTGAGTGCTAGAAGAGGTTTTCCATTATTTGCAGCAGACTTCCCTCATTGTGAAGTTGCCCCTTTCCTCTGTCCTGGAAGAGAGGTGGGCTCAGCCTCCAGCTCAGCAAGACTGGGAGAGGAGGGAAGAAGGGGTGTGCTTAGTCAGTCTAATTATAGATTTAATTGTCTGAGGGTTTTATATCTAATTGGCTTTCAGGTGCAAGGACTGGCCCTTAGGGATCTCAGTGGAGATGCCATCCTGACTGATGGAGGCCAGAAGGTGTTGATTTTTCCTTGTAGCTGTATCAGAGTTAAAGTGAAGAGTCAAGATGAATGGTTGGGATGGGTTTCAGCACAAACCAACATGTCCCTGGCCCAGCCAGCCTCCCGTGCCTGTGGGGATCCAGTGTGGTCTTCAGTGCCTGCCCACCCATCCTCAGCCATAGTGGAGGCAAGGATGGGGCATGATTAGTTCATAAAGACATATAACATGGTTCTCTGGTGAAAGCCAAGTCAGGATTTGGCAATTCAGGGCTAACAAGGGCCAGTGAAACACCTCAGGAGAAAAGCAGAGGAGGTGGTAGGGACCGAAAATAATGAATGTGATGACAAGAAGCTGGAGGGTGGGAACCGAAGGAGAAGGTGATCTAAAGAACAGACAACCAACCAGTCAGTCTAAAGACAAGGATCCACTCAGTGAAATAAATGCAGGGGCAACTGAGCATGGAGGTGGCAGGGAAGTGGTATGAGACAGGAGCTGACAGGTAGGACAGGCAGTCAGGGTCCAATCGGTCAGAGGGAGGCAACTCCAGAGCACCAGCCTGTCATTCCCCTGGTATTTATTCCACTCCATTTCCTCGTTGATTAAATAATTGCCTTTTCATTCAAAGGCCACTTTTACCTTTGCTACTGGCAGCCTCATCATTTATTACCTAACCCATCCCTCCCTAAAGTCATCCTTCCCATCACTAGCCTGTCTCGGCCTCTCCTGTCCATCCTGCATTCAAATAGTCACGTCCCATCTCCACCCAAAGCCAACCCTGTTCTCCTGCAACTCAACACGCTCCCGTGCTTTTCACTGCCGTGCAACCACGACACCGCTCACCGCACCACCAGCAGGGTGTCGATGCAAATGTGCCCCTGAATAAAGCACACATCCCTGCAGCTCCCACACATCCAGGGAGCCTCAGGCTCTGGGGAAAAGCAAGTGCCTGTGAAGACAGGTTATTTCAGCTGAATGTGAGTCAATCTGGAGTAACCACACCACTTTCAGAAAATAGCGAGAAACCGAGGCACGGAGGGAAGAGCTGATCTTCTGTGCCTGCCAAGGGAAGAAGAAGAAGAAAAGGTTAAAGGCAGCTCCTGCCCATGTAGCCCAAGACAGGCCTGTCATGATCTCCAGAAGGTTGCTGGGGGTTGCTTGACCTCTTCCTGGTCACCATCGACCCAAACCAGCTCAGTGCGAGCGATGTGTGCAAGGGACACGCATGATCTGGAAACTGCTTGAGGTCACAGCCAACCTTTGGTGAACTCACACTGGCCTCACAGAAATTACCCGCCTCTGGCCCCAAATTCCTGCCTGCACACCCTCCCACCTCTCCCACCAGGAGAACATGGGCTTGGGGAGGAGAAGCAGAACAGCTGGTGCCCTGAAAAGAGCAGCGACTGTAAAACACGAAATTGCAGCTTTGAGCAGAATCCAGTAAAGAGTTTGGAATCGGAAGAGAAGGTGGGGCAAGGGGGAAGAAGAAAAAGAGGCTCCCCCAAAGCTCACAAATGTTTAACGCTTCCTTCTCTGACATTTCCTAATTTTCTGCTGTCACACAAAATTTTAAGATGTCAAATAGAAGCAATACCATCAAGGATGATAAAAAAGCTTCCATGTGATCTCAAACTACTGAGCAGGGACTGAGCTGGTCTCATTAGAAAAGCTTGTTTGTTCTTGCTCAGGACAGTCCTAGAAAGAACATAATTTAGGACTGTTGTTTGGTTTGGCCCAGCCACTGAAAACTGAGAATCTTTTTCAGTGTGATTCACAACTGTATTATAAGGTTTTTTGGAAAACAAAAAGGAAAAGATATGCAAACTTTTCCTTCTGTCACAGCTGGCTCTTCAGGAGAGTAACCAAGGCAAAAGCAGGACAAAGAAAGAAAACTTGAAAGAAACTGAATTTTTAAAATATTGTCAGAGTCCCTGTTGGGGTTGTTTTTTTATGAAAGTTGTCATGGTTCCTTTTTCAAAATGTGTTCTTGAAAATTCTCCAAAATCAGGTTTTCAATCACTCAGCACCTGAAAACTGCAGTATTTTTTAATTCAGAGAGGTAAAAAACTTAGTCACCCTCCTTTGCCTCAGTGAAATTTTGCTAGAAAGGAACATAGAAAAAAGTGAACGTGTTGAAAATGTGACTTTTTGTTTTTTAATTGTTGGGGAGAGGTGTTGAAAGGGAAGTTTAAAAAATAAACTTACCACCTGTCTTTTCAGCTTGTGGGTGTCAAGCTTACAAAAAATATTAACAGCAATGTCAAAATCGTAGCCAAATTTACGGCAAACATCACTTTTCATATGAACCAACCACATTATTATGCAACTTCTAAAAATGACAGATGATAGTTATTGAAAGTAAATTATAATGAGTGTTCAGATGGAAGTGCTAGGAAATGCACAGGCAAGCACACAACTTCAGCTTGCAAACTGTATGTGTTGAATAGAGGCTATAAAATACATATTTTAAGTGAAATGAGAGTGAAATGTTCCCTAGATGAGTTAAGACCTGTGAGTTCAATTAGGCATTCACATGCTGAGTTCCTAAATAGATGTCAAATTTCATGTGTACGTGTACGCACATATTATAGATAATTATAAAAAAGTAACGTTTAATGTCATTAAACATTTCATTAAATCACATAAAATAAATATATCTCTGTGTGTACATAAATTCATTTACACTTATCTGTGGATTCCTGTGTGAATGCACACACACACATATCTACACATGCTGGTGGAGTCCTGCATCTTGTGCACGTTGAGTGATCACGTTCTGACACGACGGACTTGCAAAATGCAGTGGCAAAGACCTAAAAACACCAACTCTGCTACAAGGACAAATTAACATATTGTGAGAGCCCTGCAGAGGATATCAAGCATTTCAGCCTACGATGTCCTGCAACAAAGAGCTCGCTCCAGTTGCCTGCAGTCATATTTTTTTGAAAGATGAGAAACTAATTAGCAGCATTATCAGCATAACTTTATCAAAAATTCTTTATTTTTCCCAGGCTGGAGAATGAAGCGCACAGGGAAAACGATGACTTTAACAACATAATAAGAGGGCCTCAGTGGGTTCTCAGAATAATAATAATATCAATAACAAAAGCAACAGTAATAGATAAGTTTCCCTTTTCCCACAGCGGCTGGTGACAGATCTCAGGTACCTGGTATCAGTCCCTCTTCCTTTGGCCAGAAACAGAAAGATTTTAGTTTAACCCCATCCCAGTTCGCTGAAAATATGTGGAGCCTAGCTTGGGGTGGGGTATGGAGGGATGTGAGGGCAGAGAAGAGGTGAGAAGAGGTTCCTGGAGCAAACTGCCCTCAGGGTTGCATGTTGGGAAGAACAAGCCGGCTGAAAGCTGGGGAATGACCCTACACCCACAGAGGAGGTGGCCCAGGGCAACCTGAAAATCAAACCATCGGTGTAGATGTATCTTCTGGCTGGGGAAAAAAAAAAAAAAGAAAAAGAAAAAAAGGTGGCTTCTCCTCTGTCTTGGCTGGTCTAGAGTTAATTTTCTTCCTAGTAGCACTGTCACGTTTAGGATGACAATAACGCTGGTAACGCACTGATGTTCTGGTTGTTGCTAAGTAGTGCTCACTCTAAGTCAAAGATGTTTCAGTGTCCCAGGCTCTGCCAGTGAAGTGGTGCCTGGCCAGGAGAGCTGACCCAATCTGGCCGGAGGGATATTCCACCCCACAGGACATCACGCTCTGTGTATAAATTGGGGAAAACGGGCTGGGGGACAAGCTGGACATTGGCCAGCTGGACATTGGTGAGCAATGGTATTTTCCATCACTTTTCCTTCTTGTGTTTTATTCCTCCCTCTCCTTTTCATTACTATTATCAATATTATTGCAATCAATATTATTATTATATTTTATTTTGTTTCAAATATTAAACTATACTTATCTCAATCCATGACTTTTACTTTTTTCCCCAGATTTCCTCCCCATTGGGGCAGGGGATGGGAGTGAACGAGCAGCTGGAAGGTAGTCAGCTGCCAGGTGGGGTTAAACCATGGCATCTTATCTTTGCACTGTGATGAAGAGGAAGAAACTCCATGGTCCATCCAGCCCTTCTCTCTCACCCACAGTTATTAGAGGCCTCTAAAGGAGGACAGTTGCTTTGTGTAAACCATCACAGCCAGCCAGAGATTCTTGAAACATTCAGGCCAGAGAAGTGCAAGCAGTGTTAACACACCCAGAAGGGCAGTTTGCTTTATGTAACTTGGGTTTGCTGCTTGGTGTTGTCACAATTTTCCCAAGGAACTCACAGCTAGTGGTGCCTTTCCCGATAGCCAGCACTCCTGGAATTGTACCCGTGTTTTGTTTATCACCGAAAGCCTGAAAATTTCTGTACAAGACAGAAATGCACCTCTACTTAGAAAGAAGGCAAAAGCAGGTTTAGTTTTCTTTTTAACCTTCATTTTCAAGCCATTGGTGGGAGTCACGGGAATGAAAAATTACGCTGGACCCGGCGCCACCGAGCACCGAATGATGGAGTTTTTTTACTGTGGGTTTTAAGGTTTTACATGAGAAACCCACTCCCAAAGTGTGCATAGCATGAGCTGCAGAAGTCAATGTATTCACTGCTGAAGGGCCAAATTATCCCTGCTGGGATGTGGTCCCGGGCAGTGTAGTTGATTGAACCTGAGGCTCCAACAACTGGACTTGGGAAATGTCACAGAAGCCCGAAGAATAGTAAAAACATGGAAATATCTCCTGAGGGAATGTGTGTCACTCACTGCTCCTGTCAAGGAAATTGCAGAAAAATCTCAACTGACAAACATACACACCCCAGGAACAGCACTACCATGGATGACAAACCCATCACACCAGGGAACAGTGATTGCTGCATCCCTTCAAACAGCAGCCTCGCCGCTCCAGGCAAAGCAATCCACAGGAGACAAACAAGCCCCAGCCCGTGCAAGCTGCCGTGCCTCCTGCAAAAACACCCTTCCTCAAATCCCCAGATCTGAAATAGCCCTCAGCCTGCACAGGAAAGGGAGCACCCTGCTCTTGTCCTCCCACCCAGTCACCACCAGGAGAGAAGTGCAGAGAGGAACCAAAGAACTAAAAAGACAACTCATCCTCTGTTACCCACCTGCTTTGTACTGAGGATTTTCATTCTGCCCATCCACAGAGATGGGAGAGCAGCCACCGGATGAAGACAAAGATCAGATGGGATGGCCGCTGGCCAACAAGCTGACAGGCATCACAGACAGATGGAAGTAGTTCATGGTGCCTACCAAACCAGCTCGGTGACTCCTGGAGCTGCCCAGAGACTGTGGCCAAAGCTGGCACAAACCTACAGATTTGCTGATCCGGGCTATGACTTCTGGTGGGATCAAAGGATGCCTGTGTTGTGAAGAACAGGCCCTGGTCAAGTGTGCAAGTGGTTCAATGGCCAGCAGACTTTTTACTAGTGCAGTGTAGAGCCTGAGGGATTTCCACTTCACTCTCACCCCTCTGCTCACCACAGAGCAATGAAGGACCTCCCAGTCCCACCAGCAGGTCTCAAGGGGTCAAACACACCCAACCACAGACCCTTCCCACTGGGTGTTTGCCAGCAGGGATATGAAGCACTTGTACAAACCCAGAAATGCTGTTGTTCTTCCTGCTGAGTCCAGGCACATAGTCCAGGTATTGTGGTCACCTGTGGGTGATGCTTCAGAAAACATCCATGAAAGGGCAGAGAGACCAAGAGGTGCAATATTGCTGAGCTCACAGGAGCAGTGGCAAGGGCTCTGCTGAAACATCACCCAAAAACTTCATCATTCTCAGAAAGGCTGGACCAGTCAGAAAGAAGGAAGACACATTGTTTTTAAAATACAGGGAAATTTTCAGAGGCCGCGTTGGGAAAGCTGGAAAGCCCAAAAAAGGAAGAGCTACCAAGGGACAGTGGCCTTCTGGCATGTGAAGAGCATGCTGCAAAAAGGCAAGCGATGGTCTGTTTTCCATATCCAGGGCAAGAATTAATAGGATTAAGTTAAGGGAAATTCAGTTTAGATATGAGGAAAAATTCTCCAGTGGTTGGGATAGTAGAGAACCAGAATAAATTTTTCTGATATTGAGAGGTTTATGGTCCTATACATTTTGAGATTTAGAACAATATAGTCTATGATAGGTAACTATTTACAGGGTCATTGTATTTGCATGGCTTTATGTTTTCTAACAGTGACTTACCAGCAAGCTCCCTGCTAAGTCTTTAAGCTGTGAGATACTGATATTTATTCATCAAAGTATTGTGCATAAGAACGACACCCAAGTCTGGAGAAAACTTTTTGCACGTCCCACGTGGACGAAATTGTGCAAAATTCAGCAAAAAATTTGCAAGTGCTTCTGCATACCCTGTTCCAGCCCAGAGTTACAGTGGCCTTGGGAATGTGGGATCTTTCAGCAACCTGCTCACCTACCCTGATGCAGCTCTTCACCTTGATAAATCTCTCTTCTCTTATACACAGACACAGGTCACACATATGCATAAAGTCAACCCCGGCAAGCAGAAGCAAAGAGTATTATTTGAGATGGGCCTAAGAGATTGGATTAAAAATAAATAAATAAATTAAACCAGCAACAAACAGCCCGTGAGCACCCGCGTGCCAACTTTAATCCCCCCGTTAATTAAAAGTGGCCGAACCATGACCCCCTCTCAGAAATGAGGTTTATGGTGGAAATGCCACCCGAGCAGCAGCCCTGCTGCCGTCTCCAGAACGCGACCGCGGAGCGGCAGAACATATTGGCACCTCCTGGACCGCTCGCTCGGTGCCGTCTCTCCCCGTTAATTGCTGTGTGGAAAGCGGCCCCGGCCCAGCCTCTTTATCTGTGTGCCTCAGCCACGCTGGCTCCGGGGGCACGGCTGGCCGGGATGCCGGGATGAGGTGCCAAGCTCGGGGAACTCGCCCATCCCAGAAAGCGGCAGCTGGATCGCCCCGCTTGGCTCGCCCTGCCGTTCTTGGCTGGTGAGGGGCTGTGCAACAGCTTGGAGCCTGGCTGGGCGGGATGCTCAGCCCGGCTGGCTCAGCAGCCTCTCCCAGATTTCCAGGGGATCGGCGCTCCCAAAGTCCGCTCTTCATCCGCGAGGTTTTCTCCGCCACGCACCGGCAGCACGATGCCAAAAGCCTCACCCGCTTTGAAAGCCAGACTGCTTTTCCATGCATTGCATCCTCTCGCGCCCATCTCCCCTGTTTTCTTCTTGCTTAATTTAAGAGCTTTATGCAGCAAGGTTGCTCTTAATTATGAGTTCCTACGATGCCTTTTAGGATGCGACAGCACCCTGATATCAGCTATTAAAACCTGTCAGGCTAAGGGAAAACGCAGCCTGTAAAATGGCCTCTGCCTTTGTAGACAGATTCCCTGTACAAATCCGGGACCAGGGGCCAGATCTCCGCTGGAGCCGTGCCAGTCCCCACCAGCTGTCAGCACAGCCACAGAAGACCGAGTATTTCTGTGCCACCCCGTCTCTTCATCACCACTGTCAGCTCAGGCCCCAACACAGAATATTTATTAGTGGTGAAAACAGCAACGAATAGAAACATCAACCCTTAGGTTTGACTTTTGCAAAGTCATTAAGTAAAAAAATATACAATTTGTCCTCATAAAGTGTTTAAACATGTTGGGAAAAATATAGCAGGAAAAACAAATCCTTGGAGCTTAGGGGTAGGTTTGCTTTTTGTTTCACGAAGGATTGTCAAAGGACTTACACTGCAGGAAATTTGACGTCCCCCTTGAATTCAGACAGAGAACTGGGAAATGAAGCAATCAGTGAAAGCAAGGAAGCACAGGGGTATCTGAGGGCCTGACCATGCAAAAGTTAC
Organism: Sclerurus mexicanus; assembly: GCA_013396755.1. Taxonomy (NCBI): domain Eukaryota; kingdom Metazoa; phylum Chordata; class Aves; order Passeriformes; family Furnariidae; genus Sclerurus; species Sclerurus mexicanus. The sequence continues at coordinate 1,802,672 of VWZF01006451.1, read as the reverse complement.
AACCAACCGAGTGCTAAGGGTTGCTCTGTACTGAGAGACAGTCTGAAGTATTTCCATTTACACACCAGCTGTCATCAAGGCTTAAGCAAAGTGTTTCCAATTTCTTTTTATTGTATTTTGTGTTGTGTTTATGTGTTGGAAACCAAGGCACAGAGCCTGAAAGTCAGGGTGAGAAAAAGGACAAAGACAAATTAAATGAGGTGCCAGTGGGATTCAGGTGCTTAAATGCACAGAAAGCAATATTTAAACTCCCTGCTCTGCTGCTGTCTAAACTTAGAGCTATCTATGTGCCCAAAGTATAATTCTTCATTAATCAAAAATCCCTTTATTCCTCTCCTCTGCAATGTCCCAAACCATTTGTAGTGCTCACTGGTGACTCTCAGTCCAAGCCCCCATCAAGCACAGCCCCCTCCATCCCACAGCCAAGCCTTGCCACGTTCCAGCACCTCCCCTTCCCACCAAACTGGGGCCAACCCTGGAGCCAAAGATGAAGAGAACCCCCTGTGAGGTTGTGGACTGTGCCTGGCTGGAGGAGCTTCCCAGAGACCCCAAGTCTGGGACTAAAAGAGAGTTAAGTCAACCCGCACAGTCCGCCCTTGTTCCAGCAACCACCGAGCTCGCTCACGGCATCACCCTGCTCTCCCAGCACGGGTGCTTCGCTCTGACTCCAGCTCTGCTTTGGCGTCCCTAAACCCCAAACTGCAAGGAAGGAGCAGAGATGTTCATGTTTCCTGCCAGGGAGACATTTCCAGGTGCCCACGGGGACTCTGGCCCCGAGCACTCTGCCTGCAGCTCTAACAAGACGCCGTGTCAGGGGCTCCTGTCAACCAGCTTCCCATCCGGGCTGCTAATAAGAGCTCTCTCGACTCGGAAGGCATCACTGCAGAGAACAAAACCATCTCCTGCTGAACTGATTATATTTACTGTAAAACACGGAAGCAAATGAAGTCTCTGATTGAGAGAGAAGGAGAAAGCTTTTAATCCCGCTCTGTGACGCTTGCCAGATTGACAAGTCTAGAAATACAAATGGAAGAGTAATTATACAAGACTCACGTCGCTGCTCAGATTTATTTTTTTCAAATGTAAGAAAGAGAAAGAGACAGAAAAGGCCTGGCTTGTTATATTGGCTTCTGTAGCTCTTAGCACAAATTGATTAGAAATTAAAGTTCAAGATGTTGCAAACTACAAAAAAAATCTCCTCCTCTGAGCTGTGGCACAATCACAGCATTATGGATGATACAAGACAAAGGGAAAAAATTAAAAGAAGAAAAGAGCAATTTGGGGCAAAGTCATGTTTTCATTGTTACAAGTCCTAGAGCTCTTCATGGAAGAAGAGGGGGGAATGTCTATGCCACCTGATCCAAATAATTTCCAGGCTGTGGGAGTAAACTCTACAAACATCCATTAGATCTTTGAACTCAGTTGTTAAACAAAAGCGATAGAAAGGACCAAATGTTGAAGTGTCTGGCAAGTTACAGTCACCAAACACCGGGAAAAGATCCTTGGGGTCAGGGTTGAGCTCAGCACACACACACTTCTTCGAGGGCCCTTGAGGACACGGTATTTTTTAATTGGACTTGTACTTCCAATTTGACCCCTGAGTATCCACCACACAAAGCTTTTTAAAAAATACAGCAAAGACAGGCTTCGTCTTGCCTAATTCAAAACATCTATGCTGGAGACATCTGTGTCTCACTGAGCCTCCCATCCTTTGTAACCGTGAAGGGAAACAGGCACTTGTACAGCGTGCTCAGCTGACCTATTTCAGATATCAGCTTTAGGGCAAGATGAATCATGCCTCGAAGGTGCCAATTTCCCCGTGGTGCCAAAACAAGACTAGACAACCAGTCTGTTTGCTCAGATGGATCCCACGTGGCTGGGGCTGATGGACTTGTGCTGTGCTCTGGCTGAACATGGACTGCCTCTGGTTCCAAGTCTTGCATCACCCTGTGGAGAGTCCTGTGTAGCCTCAGTGGGTCCTTAGAGGTTTGGGAAGCAGCACCTGCCTCCAGATACCATCGGCTCTGACAGTTTCCATGCTCTGCTAATGAACCTGGATGGCTTCCCTTGAGAAACAAATCACCTTAAATATTTAAGTTGCCCCCAGAGATTTTACAAAGTTTGAACCAAACAATGGCAGAGTCAGCCCAATTCCAGCAATGTTGGTATGGATCTGTAGTGGGAATAATTGGCATGCTCGGGTTTTGTTTCTTAGTTGATATGTATTAATGGCCCAGATAGCAGTATCAAGAAAACAATTTACATTCCAGTCTTTCCTCCTTCAGTGAGGACTTTGTCTGAAAGGCAGCTTTATAGGTAAAGATTCACATTGCCCAGGGACACTGAATATTGAACAGGAGCTTTCCTTCCAAATTTTGTTTCCAGAAGGGCTTAAGAAAGATAACAAGAGCTTTATACATCTGATTAAAAAGCCAACGCTCCAAACTCTGTGTGTAGGTTTTTGGCATGATTTCTGTTATGGTCATAATCAGCTGCTTGCCCATTCCAGCTGCTAAAGCACATTAGACAAGACTTGAATTCCAAATATTATTCTCATCACCATGGTATCCTGTGCACAGATCCCCAAAGGTAATTAAAGAAGTTTGAGGCTCTGACTCCAAAGGCCAGGTCCATAAATAATTTCAGCTCTCACAATTAGGTGACATTGTGTTTTGTTTTGAGACTTTTGTACTGCAGGGAGTGAATCCAGAAGCTGCCTTGTCTCCAACTGACAGGGAGAGATCAGGGCACTCCAGAGAGAGAATGGAAAATACATCCCCCACAAAAAACCCCAACAAAACACACACACAGAGCAGAAAGTCATGTCAGTGCAAGCTCAGAGAAGACACTAAGCACAGGCACACACCTGAGATCTCACCTCCCTTGGAGGCTCCTCATCCAGGCTTGCAGCGAAGCCGCTCCATCTCCTCAGGGTCTTTGGACAGAATCCTCCTTTTCTCCTGAATGTCAGTGTTAAAACCTACGTTAAACACAAACACACATACAACAGAAGAAGGCTTTTTGGTCACTCTCTCTTCATCTCCCAGATTCCCAACAAAAGCTTTAACTGTGAGGTGACAAAGCAGAGACCCTTTGCCATGATGACTGTTCGGCTCAATATTCCCATGAACATCCCAAATCCCACATGATTTTCTAGACAGCAGCTCAAGCAAAACCAAATCTCCCTTCCAGAAGACGGCAGGTGTGATCCCTCAAGGGTGAGGGATGGGAACCACGCTTGCACACGCTTCCACGTGTTCAGAATGGGAGATCCCACCACTGTCTTTGAGCAGCCTCATCTCATCACTGCCCACTAGGTTTGCTCTGAGAACTGCTACCAGGCTGGATAACCCGAAGGATTTATGTTATCTTTAATCCCCCATCCCATGGTGAACATAGAGCAATGTGGGACCAGTCCCTTGGAAAGATCCCACCTTCTGCGTAAGGAGTAAAGGATTTGCCTGAAGAGTAGCAGTGTTTCCCTGCATCTTCATCCTGCAAAAAATAACAATTAATGGATTTTAACATGTCTTTTTATGCTCTTTTTAAGAAGGTGCAGGAAGCACAGGATCAGTGTTATTCAGTTGCATGTTTACTCCATTTTTGATCCTGCAGCTCCAAGTCTTTCCCTCCTGTCCTTTTTGTCCTTCTGCTTCAAGGGTGAATTACTGGTGACCCATCTCAGGTGTGTTGCCAGCCCTAAACACCGTCAATTAAGTGCCTTCTGAGGAAGATTTGGTCAAGCTGCCTTCTCAGTAATGAACACCTATCTAGAAATTACAACGCTAAATTATACCATTTGCCATAATGTAAAAGCCATGAGGGAAAAGAGAATAAAACCCTTGGGAAGAGACACGTACCTTCCCCTCAAGTTCTCTTCCATCCCTGCCATCTTCCATCAGTCTGACAAAAAGCTGTTTGTAAGAGCCTCTTGAAATGAAGAATCTAATATTCAATCACAGAAAGATTAGCCTTTGACTGTACTTCACTCCATGCCACACTAATACAATCAGCATGGGAAATGTTATCCAGCAAGAGGTTAGGGGAGAGGATGGAAGACCAGGTGGTGCTGGAAACCTAAATTATGAAGGTTTATTTTTCACGAAGCATGACTTTTATTTGCTTCTAACTTTAGGACACAGCAATGCTGGGGATGAAACACACAGCACGAGGTGTTCAGTCACATATGCGAGGGCAGGTGTGCTGCTGAGTCACTGCTTACAGCGCTCCCATCACGCTGGGCTTGGGCCCACCTGTGGGAAGGATACAGGAAAACTGGGAATACTTTGGAGCAGTTAATTCAAAAGTCCAGCAGCCTGCACACACCGTGCCCAAGGTGCCACTGAAGGCACGAGGAACTGCGGGATACCTGGGCAGAGGCTGGGCACTCAAATGTGGGAGTGCAATCCACAGAACATTTATCACCTGAGGCTCCCGAAGGGCCGTAAACACATAACTTTTGCCACTGTAATTACCCAGCTATCTGGAGCTTCGCTGCTGCACTCAGCAATGTTGTCATCTCAGCAGGACTGTGCAGGTTAGCATCTATGTCATGTACATGCCTGTTGGGATCTGCAAATTAGGTCTTTCTGTGCTTAAGTTCCCCGAGCAGCCTCAGATCTTCCTTAGGTATGAAGTACAGGGGAAGGTTCTTTGCACAGATTTTTCTCTCACGACCCAGAAGCTCAGACAGCTCTTTCAGACCAGGAGACAGGACACACCAACTCCCCTTCCAAAACTGCTGCAGCACAGGAGCAAATCTGCCCCTGGAAGGAGAAAAGGAGAGAGAGATTGAGAACAAGCACGATTGTGCAGCCCACAGACAAAGCTCCAACCCTGCACAAAGACTTGGGATTTCCAGTCTCCTTATAGGAACCACATCCACATTTGGCATTATTTTCAGGAAGTCACGCACCAGTTCTGCACCTCTGCTGTCTCAGCAGCAGCAGAGATGCCTGATTTCCTACCACATAAGCCAACCTCGTAGGATAAATGCATTATATTTTTGTGACATGTGCTGTCATGTGCTCTCTCAATGCTAGAATAAACCAGAGTTCATAGCTTCAGAAAACAGAACTGATGACAAGCATCATTAAATCTCCAAGTAACTTCTCTCTTCTCCCCCTGAGATGTCCTTCCTGAAGCCACCGAGAAGGACATTCGATATATACACGTGTCACCATTACTTACATCAGTAATCTAGCAGACAAGACCGTGGGATTGACATGATGGCCACAGGGCCTGAATTTAGGTCACCTACAAAATGAATTAAAAGCTTCTCCTTATCTCAGTGCCACATCACTCCCTCACCCACACCCTTGTCGGGCACAAAGACAAGGAAAACTAACCCACTGACTGCCAAGCAGCTTCTAAACACAACCACTCCTAAATCAGGGCACCAGACACTTTAAATTGGTCCAGCCACAACAGCAAAGCTCCAGATTGCTTGTCCCCATGTAGTTACTGCTACAGATCTAAATGACTGAGATCTGTGTGAGCTTATCTTAAAAAAACCCCAAAAACAAACACAAAACCCAAACAAAAACTCCAAAAATAAAATAAAAATACCCCACCCATGCAAAATTTGGACACTGGTTTGTATTAGACCCAGTGCCTGGTGGCACCTCTGTCTGGCCCCTGCTCCCACTTCACCTCCTCTTCTACAGAGCCAGCTGTGCAGCACAGATGGCTTTGGGCTGAACGACAGACTGCAAGCAAAGACTACCACCCAGAAGGTGCATCAAGCCACCCAGTAGGGGAACAGCTCCCTCATTCCCATTTTTAAGTGATTTCTAGATTTATAAAGCACATCGAACACCCCACACTGCCCAGATTTGCATGTGCTCACCACTGAAATCCAAACCAATCTGCAACCAGCACGAAGGCACGTCCTCACCTGAAATCAAGGCACACTGGAGACTCCTTGGGGTCGAAGAACAGCAGGTGCGGGGGTTTTCTGCGTGTCTGGGAAGTGTTTTTGCAGGACAAGGTGGATAAAACCTGAGCCTGGCAGCTAAAGGAGCCCAAATGCTTCAGCACTCAACTCTCAGGTGTGGAAGGGACAGACTGAACGTGGTGAGATGAGGTTGGGGCTGAGGTGCTGACAAAAGGGATCTGGAGCTTCAGTCAGGGACATTTCTTGTGTTTGGTTCTGCTTGGGCACCGAGAACTGACCTTCTACATGTAGTATATAAATAAATACTGTACCAACAGTCTCCTGGGGTTTCTCTCCTGAGTCACCTTTGCAAAATTCCACAGTTCTGGCTAACCATTCTGATGAAAACCAAAAGCTGCACGCTTTGCTGCTGCCTCAGGAACAAAGGGTGGTCCCTGTGTGAAACCTCCTGCTTTTCATGGGTCTGGTAGGGTCCCAGCAGCCCCTCTCTGGGGGCTGGCCAGCTCAAACTAGTAAGCAGAGGTTAAAATCACTGCACAATGGTGTGTATTCGCTCCAGTGGGTAATGAGGATGAGATTAAATGAGGGGAAGGGGAGCTTTCCTGTTCAGGTTTGTCTCTTGTGTATTTGTTTTTCTTTTGTCCTTGAAGAGCTTTAAAAAAGGTTGCCAACAGAACCAGTAGCAGGTAGACCATAAGACCATGTAGAGACAGGAGGGTGGGATGTCCCACCCAAAACCATCTGCCTGCAAAGGGAGAAGCTGCAACGAGAAGCGAGTGGGCAGTGAAGAGAGAGAGAGAGTGTGTGTGTGTGTGTGTGGAGGCTGGAGCAGGTGCTGGACATCCACAGATGCCAGGAAGGGCAGTGGGCCAAAGCCAAGCCAGAGGAAGGACAGGCTACTCGGGATGTAAGCCAGGCCAAAGTGGTCAGGACATGCATGCAAATGACACCCAGATGGGTGATTTCGCCTCTCCCCATTCAGAGAGACATTTTAGAGTCTATTAGACCATGGATTAAGAAAACCAATTCAGCCATGCCTTCCGTTGTACTTTAGCCTGCTCCATAATCGCCGCAAGACAGAATTTGGCTTTAATCATTTTTCATCCCAGGGACAAAGCCTGTTTTCACCCAGTGTGCCAAGACATTCTATGAGATTAAAATTATGTCTCTTGCAAGATTGTCCAGATCCTGCCTTCAAGGGTCTCTTTCTAATTGTTTTCAGAGGCTGCCAGCCTTGCAGGGCATAGCGCTAACTTCAGAAGATGTGGGGTGGAAAAGTCTTTTTAAAATGATTTTTTTAAATCAGAGGAAGAGAGGAGGCTCTTTAATTCCATACAGAAAATCACTTCTTCCTGCCAAGCAGCAGTGGGAGCACAGGCCTTGGAGTTCACGGTTCAAGAGTGCGATCATTTGACATGCAATCGCTGCCAGGAGGCAAAAGGAGGGGAGGCCAACCTAGGCAGGGACTCTGCAGCTGACCTTCCAAGAGAAAATCCCAATTTGCAGAGCTATCCTTCAAAGGACCTGGCTCCACAGACATTCATTGCATTCACCTTCAACTGGGCAATCAGAAACCAACGATAGCAAAGGTATCAAGGTTGAAAAGTTTGGACTTAAGCTTATAAGGGCGGGAAAGAAAAAAAGGGCTATAGCCACCCAACAATAATCCAAAAAACCCTCGTGGTGAACAGCACCTGGATTTTGGAAGAATGTTTCAAACTTTGATTTTTTTTCAATATTTAATTAGAACACTTAAAAATGCAGAAGAGCAAAACAACAATAACAACAAAGCCCAAACACGCCCTGCCCTGGGATAAGTCTGTTGCTTGGCATTGAAAAGGCCCCCAAATGACAGACCATACTAAATTAATTCATGTCCATGACATTCCAGCAATTGGCTTTTAACGCACTCACCAATCAATCACTGCAAGTCGAACAAAGCAGTCCGAGGAGACAGACAGACAGAAAGGAACAGTCAAGGTTCTTGATTATTTATCAGTTGGCTGAAACATTCAGAGGCCAAAGAGAGCTTCACATATCCTACCCAGTGAGTCATCTCACGGCAAGTGATTTGACATTCACAGAAAAGTTTCCACCACAGGCTGGAGGGAAAGGATGCACAAACAGCTTGACTCGCTGAAGTAGCATTGAGAGGCCATAAGTTGTTGGAGCCAATAACAAACTGCTGATTTCAGCCAAGCCCTGTGTGACACAAAGAGGTTTCAGGACGTGGACCGTGAACTTGGATCCCCGAAAGCCATACCAAGGATGCTTCATTAGAGGGAAGCTAAACACATCTTCAGTTGCATCTTTAATTAAAATTAAGGATATTTGAACCACCTAATTTATTCTTCCCTCCTTGCCCCGTCCTTTTTTCAAGACAGATGCTTCATGCAGCCACCTAAGCAGTTAAAGACTTCGCCTTCCATGAGCTCACATTTTGGCTCTCCCACGCCTTACAAATGCTGCACCATGAAAATACCACAGTGGAGAACAGCTGAACAGAACTTTGTCTCGGATGACATTTTAAACCATTCAGGAAACGCTGATTCCAACTAGGTTTTTTTTTCCCCAGTAGTTTTTTATATAAATAACATTTAAATTTCTGCCACAAATCATTTGTGCTCATCCATCAGTGGGTAACAACTCCAAAGCATAGTGATTAACTTGTGAGTGCATCGTGATGGGAAGCACCAGGTTGGTAGCAAGAGAGAGCAATAGGAGACAAAGTACTCAACCAATGTTTCTAAGAAACCAACATGAAAGGCTTGCAAACTGCTATACTACTTATTTTTTTCCTCTATCATACTTAAATTTCCTTTGCATTACAAATTCATCACTGAAGAACACTGGAGACTTGGTGCTGGCTTTCCACAAAGGTGACCTTAAAAACATTTCCATCAAGGTGAGAAAAAACTTCACAAAAATCCTCAGGCCCTGCATGTGACAACACCCTCCTCGCTGATGCAGCCTCTCAGACTGGATTTGGTCTGTTCTTGTCGACAACATATGCAATAATTTCTGCATGAGCCAGGGGAGATAAGGACCCCTGTGGCTCTGAATTGCCATCATGCTGGACTGCATGGGAGTGATAACTTAGCACTAAAATTCTGGGATAGAAAATACTGCCTATTTTACTCTCTTGTAACCTTCTCTTCATCTGAAACTGTCTTTCATATGATAATTTGGAAGATTTCCCCTAGACCTTCTATCTTTAATAAAAGTTAGACAAAGCCTGAATCGTTCCGTGTTTGGCAAATGCTTCTCTATGGCTGCATTTTTAAACAAACATCTGATTCAAAGATCCAAACATGCAATTTAAAAGTGGGATATGCTGCTCTAATTCCTCCACCCAAGTATCTCAGTACATCTGTGATGCTGCTGCATCACCTAATGTTAGCATGTGCAATTGATAGGGGAGAAACGGAGAAAGAACGTCCTGAAATAACTTGCCTACAGCAATACACAGAGATCCCATGCCAGGACTGGGAATTAGAGCTCAATTGATTGCTGGTATCCAGCCCCTTGCATAATTCACTAGGTCACAGTGACAAGATTTAAATATGGGACTAATTGAATGTTCATATAGGAACTGCTGCTCTTTTGGTCTGGCTTGATGCAAAGTTGGAGAGGGAGAAGGATACAGGGAAGAAACAGGTCTCTGGAGGAAAATCCAAGGAGGAGGGAAGAGAAAGCTGCTCTGTCCTCATCCTGTTATCTCAGTAGCAGGTTAATTCTGGATGACAATTTAAATGTCAAACACAGTCAATCTATTTCACCAGGGAAAAAAAACATCTCCTCAAATCCCTGGTGACACGGCAGGAGCAGAAACCATCTGGACCCCTGGTGGGTGCTATAAAGGAGCGTGCTGAGCTCCCCAAGAGCCACAAAACTGCTTTGAACTATGGGGCCATCTCAGAGGGGAGTGACCATGCACCCAGGGGCCTCACTGGAGTCACCCTTGAGTTGCCATGAATAATTATAAGCAAGAACGTGAGATGATAGCAAATATAAACCCTAGGGTGAATGTCTCCAAAATAAAATCCTCTCAAAGGTCTGAAAAACAAAACCCAAGTGGGTCAGGGGTATCACAGCTTCTCCCCTTTCTGGCCTCTCCATCACATCCTCCTACTTATTGGGCAGGTGGTTTCAGTCCTACACGTTTTAGCCTCTCTCACTCCCGATGGGCAATGCTTGCTAAAATGTTCTCCCCGAGCAGCCCTTCCTTAGGAGCAGCTTGTGGTTCCCAACACAGCTCCACTGAGCACTCCAGTTCTGCTGTGAGCCTAAGCAGACACCGCAAATGCTCCTCTTCCTCCCCCCCAGAAAGCCAGAACAGCCTCCTGGAGGTCTCCACCATTCTGCTGGCACAGGAGAGGACTTGCATTGCTAACTACCCTGTGTGGCTTGTCCATGGGGATGTATCCCAAAGAAACTGCCCGGCTGTCTTCCTCTTTTTCTGGCAGTATCAAAGCATGTTCTTCACAGGCCTTTCTCCAAGCCAACACCAGGAGCTTGGGGTGGTATGAAGCTTTAAACTTATTATAATCTCGGAAGGAACCACTTCTTCCTCAACCACATGGTATTCTTCAACCTGCCATTACTTTATACAGGACACTTGGCATCCCTGGGACACTTGGAAAACGTCCTTCTAGGTACTTTTCCTGCTGTAGGACCTGCAGCAAGACCCGCTTTTCCTCTTATGCCACAAATGCCACACATTCTCCACCTGCTCTCCTCTTCAGCAGCTCTGGGCACTGGGCTATCAGGAGAGCAAAGGTGAACAGGTCAAGGCAACACAGTCTGTTCTCCGGACGTGGGTGCCATCAGTTCCAAGTGGTTTCATTTCCCATTAGCTAAATCATCACCAGACTTCCTAAAAGAGCATCTAGACAATGTCTGTCTCTCTCAAAAAAAAACCCCAAAAAAACAAACAAAAAGAAAAAAGGCCTTTTTTTTGGAGTGCTCTAAGGAAATATTTACTTTTCAGAGTTCATTCAGGAGCGGGAAGAAACCACAGCTGTTCCCATCAGCAAGGGTGAAGGCTGCTCAGCTGCAGGTCTGTGAACCCTATTTCAGTTCTGCAATCCCCACTGAGAAGGTTTTATTGCTTGGCAATATTTAAGGTTAGGGTTAAAAATTAAAATCCTCTGAGTCCTGTGTCCCTGTCCCCATCACAAAAAATAAAAAGTACCGAAGCCTTCAGTACCTCTGGCCAAAAGAAAGAAAAAAGCTAATATATTAAAAATAAACCCAAAATACAAACAAACAAAACAAGCAAAAAGCCCCCACAAATGTGGTTTGGTTTTTTGGTTCTCGTTTTGTGTTTTATAAAAATATATTCAACAAAATTACTTCATAAAAGCTTCTAACCAAAAATTGTTGTTGTTTTGAAGACCCACAGACTCTTTATAATGCATCACCCAATGCTGGCAGGAGAGACAGATGTTCTGAAAGAAAGGGAATGCTCTGTATCTTTTTTACATGTCACCACCTGGGGTGTTTTCCCTGTTCTCAGCCAGGCTGTTCTGAGTCCTGTGCTGGAAACCCTGGACAAGCTGGTAGGGACAGCCAGTTCTTCCAGATCCCTCATGCTCAGAGAGTTTCTGAAGGTGGGATCTGTTTATGGAAATGTAAATCCCTTGGCTGGGCTCTGAAACGACCCAGAAATGTTAAGCAGCCACTGACCAAAGGCACTGCTCATCCTCACAGGGTCATTTGGAGACGAGCAGATACAACTCACCTTTGGGCTGTCACCAAAGCTATATTAATAATTATGAAAAATCACTTGGGCTTTGCACGACGTCACAAATCCGCAGTGCCACGTCTGGAATTGGCCTCTCCTCGGTGACAAATTCTAAACAGCACACATTCCTAACACAAGTCCGTGAAGTATTGACTGTAAAAGACAATAAATCCTTTGGCAACCCGAGGAGGAGAGGGAAGGCTTCCTGGCACGGGCATTGTTAACACCGTCTGTGCGTTCCAATGGCAAGTGCAGACAGCGCTGGTGAGCAAATACCAGCGAACCTTTCCTAGACAGGCTCACAGAGAGAGGGGAGGTCCCAAAAGGTAACTCCGGGTGGTTTTGTGACAGCGTGGAAAGGTCAAACACTCGGTGGAAGCGCTGAGGGGATCATTCCCAGAACCAGAGGAAGAGCAATAACGAGTGCCGAAATCCGAGGACGGGAAACTCATGCAGGGAACCACAGCAGTGGCAAGGGACGAGTAAGGGTGCGCAGGAGGAATGGGCGACGAAGAGGGACCAGAGATGCTGCTGAGGGTTCAGGGTCCCCACGTGTGCCACCACCCCAGCACAGACACACCCCGCTGCTTTCCCCAGGGCTTTCTTCAAACACCACCTACGAGCAGAACCACAGCTCTGGGGAGGGAGCAAATAAGCCCAGCAATTATTAAACAAAATGTTCCAGATAAATGCTGGCTCAGCCACACACCTGCCTGCACCTGTAATATGTAAAGAAATAAATTTATTTTCTTTCTAATATCCCACATATAAAACTTCCTAGCACAACTCCACCAGCCAGAAAAGACACATTCCCAGATAAGTAAGAAATGTATTTCATGCTGTTTTCCTCTCAAAATCAAGTTTTAATTCAGCTCCTCATGAGCAAGGGCACACCCCGTGGCCTGGCCCTCTAAGACACTGACCCAGACTCAAGGCAATTGAATACTCAGAGCAGGATTGGCATCTGAGCACACAACCAATGTCTTGAGACAACAGAGTGAATTATTTGACAAAAATTAGTCTATAATATAGACAAAGGAAAGCTAACCTATCCTGAGCAAGCATTGCTGGACATAGCCCGTGGCTATCTAACAAAATACAGAGTTTCTGGGTAGGGGGAGAATAAAAGGTTTCCTGATATACAGAATTAGCAGTGGGCTCAGTGCTGGGAATAGTGGCTTGGTGCAAAGCACTGTGTGCAGCCAGACGTGCTGTTGCCACAAGCTTATTGGGAAATTTTAAAGGGCAAATTTTTCAAAGCATCAGGGAATTGCTGGCATAACTAACTGGGAACAGTACATTTGGAGTGGGAGATACATAAACACTAAATTGCTCAAGGTCTTCCACCTGACAGCAAAAAAAAAAAACCACCCAGCAGACACGTAAAAAGTTGTGCTCTGCAAAAAAATTCATCTAGTTAAAAGTACAAATACTTCAATAAAGAAAAATGATAAAAAGCAGAGCAGGAAATGGCAGAGAGTTTCATTTGGGTTGGAAATACAGACAAGTAATAACAGAGAGTACAGAATTCAATGAAAACTTTATAAACTTCACGAGTTCAGCATAATAAAGAAGGCAACTTGAAACAAAGAAATCCCAAGTGTCAGGTAGAGCTTTGCTGTTGGATGTTAATGTTCAAATTGTAAACACTGATATCAAAAGGCAACTCCATGTAATCGCATTAGTGGGAGATAGGAATCAGTGGGGCTTTTCCCAGCAGATTTCCCCAGGGATTAACTCTTGGCTCAATATTACTTAATATTTTATCAATGTTCTAGATGTTCATGTAAAAATCTTTGTAGATGACAAATAGACGGGATGGTAGCAAACGATCGGAAATTAGTTTTACAAAATAAACCGCTTATGGAGGTGGGGGTTTTTTGCTTTGTTATTTTTCAGGGGTTTTTTGAAGGATCCCAATACAGGCGAACTGATTCAAACATAACCAAACACGAGGAAAGCCTTCTGGGAACCAGAAAGGGTGACTTTGTGATTTTATCAACTACGAATTAGAAGCCAAAGTATTATGAATTCTCACCTGTCCTAGAGGTCTCAGCTCAAGTGATCTTCACTTGGGAACAAGAGTTTAGTTTCACGGGTACTTCATATAAACACACTTATTGAGCCAAATGTTTTGGGTATGGGATTAAAAAAGAAATTGTAAAAACTACCAAAAGACCTATGACATGCAGCACAAACTCACCAATTGAACAGACATCAGTAAAATTCCCAGGGTAGTTTGCAGACACAGGACAGCAAATGCTCTTTGGAAGTTTGTGAGTTTGTACATCCACTCTCTACTCTGGAAATTTATTCTTTTAGCCAAGATTTAAGGTCTTCAGCTCTAAGTTTTGAGTCAATCAGAAGCAGAGAACTGGGAGGTGTCTAAGTTCCCTTGGTTTGTTCCATTTTTACAGCCAAATAATAGATGCATTCTGGAAAGTTTTTGTTACCCATTAAACCCACATCAGATATTGCTAAAAAACCCCCTCACAGGCAAGGCAGGTCAATAATTGCTCTGCATGCATCTGTAATGGGCACTCCCAGCCAAGGGATGGCCTTACCAGACAACCAAAGTCACAAACAGATTGTACCTCGTTTAACAACTGTCCATGACTGTTTAATTACCAAGGAAATAATTCCTTCAGTCTCACAGGCCAGACACTTGTTTAGCCCTTGTGTTCAGAGATGTTGGTGAGTGCTTTTTTATTAAGTCTCTGAAAGAAGCCTGAGAGAAGTCATCTCTCTTGCACAGGAGGTCTGGGTCCTCCGTCTTCCACAAGCCTTTGTTGGCATCTTCGTCCTTGATTTCAATGCTCCTTTATATCTGAGACCTCTGAACCAAAGTTGAAAAGAACTTTCAGAGATATAATAAGTTTCTTGAAGTTTGTTAGAATTAATACATTTCCCACCTGCTATATCTCTGCATTGTGCTGCCACTTCAAACACAGAGCCCACTTAGCAGCTTCTGGAAGACTTCAGGTGTCAAGGCTACGAAGGTTTTGAGCCTCTTGGAGCTGTTACAATAAAAACCTCATTTCAAATACCTGCTTTTAAACAATATCTTTACAGAAAAAAACCTGCAAAAATAAAAATAATAAAAGATGATAAATAAAAAAGACCTTTTTTCAGGGTGAATTAATAAATGTGTTGCAGAGTGACATCTAACTTGAAGAGAGGAAAATATTTGGTACCTTTCACAGAAACTCAGAGAGAACCAACTTAGTTCAGTACTTCTGAGCAGACATAAAAGCATCATCCCACATCAGTGTATACAAACAAAAGAAACCCTCTGAATAAAACTAAAGAAATGTGATTTAAAAGGAAAAATGGAAATCAGACACTGGAAGAGTTACATGAAATGCATCACTAACAGGTATGAAGACCTGCTCAAAATCTTTAATCTCAGGCACCAACCACGCAAAGACTGATGGGTTTTTCACTGTGATGATGAAAAATCAGAGTGGACATCCCATGGGGACAACTCTCTGTGGATGAGAGGGGCAGCCCAGAGCTTGTAATAGCCCCCCAAAACACAGGTGGGTTAACTTACGTCCTGGAGGAAAAGATCTGCACAGGAAGAGACTTAATGGACAAAGGCAGAGGGCATTTAAATATTTAAGAATGCTCTTCAGCGCTTTGAATTCTCATTAAGATAATTAAGTATTCTGGCTGACATTCTAATAAGCTTCTTGAATTCAAAAAGCCATGCTCATTTTCTTTTGTTAGCTCGCTGCAGGGAGAGGTTCAGGTATAACCACCTCAAAGCACCACCAGCATCCTCTAGGTCTATCCAGTTCCTACTTGGGAGAGAGAGAAAGCAGGGAAAATGGAAAAACAATGCCTCAAGCCAAAAACAAGCCAGAAAGGTCAGACTGGACTTACCACAAAATGGTTGGACAAAAAGTATTTGAGAAATTCTGTTCAGCACAACAAAGTGCAGTTACAAAGACACCGTAGGAATTAAACGTTGCAGAGCACAGGAAGCACTTTAAATCTTGTTAGGCTGACAAGCATTTATTATTTTTTCTCAGTAACTGCAAAAAAGCAGAGAGGGAATGTCTCCCTAAGCATCCCCATCATTAACGCAGGAGTTCAATATAAAAGGGCTGCAGGTTTGTAAGAAAAACACCAGCAAGGGAAGTGTCAGACAGGGGACTCAGGCTGGGGAGGTTTTATAAAGTCGCTCAGCTATGGGCTAGTGGTGCAACTGAGGATCTGTTCAAGTCCAAGACAGGAGTTCTTCCTTGCCTTGAGAAGCCACCTGGACAGTGGCTCCTCAAATTCCAAGAAGAACAGTGGGTGCTAAGTCACTTGAGAGGGTTGGACACAAACTTTTTGACACGCTTCAATCATTTAAAGTCATTAGATGCAAGTCCCTCTCAGAACCACCACCATGGAGAGTGCTCCTCCAGCACTGCATGAGCATTGTTTGCTTTTATGGCTGGAAACAATTCCAATCCCGTGGCAATTGACTGCCACTGTATTGCTTAAAGAGAAAAGAATTGCCAAGACAGGAGTTCAGGCAGTTCACCTTCCTTGTCTCAAAATAAACCCCTTAAAAAATTACATATAGACCCTCAATGACCTCCACAACTCGTGGGTTAGGCTTGCAGATGGAAACACAGTTCTTGGTTTAGCTCCAGAGACACACTCAGGTGGCCAACTTGCCAGCTAAGATTTTGCTGAACCCCCCTCACAAAGGGAGCACACAAGGATGAATCCTTCTGTGTATGGTACTCAGAGGATGATATACCAAAGGTACCCAAAAAAAAAGGCAAGTTCAGTTCAACTTCCTTGTTAGCAGCTGACAAGTCTTTTTGAAGGTAAAGCTAACTCTCTAGCTTTGGATGGGTAGCTAGGTAATTTTCCTTTATAAATCCACTCTGAGGATAATTAGAAGCCATGGAAGTTTGGCTTCCCTCCTACAAGCCCCATTAATCCAGCTGGAAAGGAAACTTGAGATCTCAGCTTAGGGTCATTTTAATATCAGAACATGATTCACTTCTAAAAGGGGAGGTAGACAAGGGAGTCTGGCCTTAGAGTTAATAATGAAGTAATTATCAGGGTTGCACAGAACATTATTCTGGAACTCGAAGGCCTCTGTAAGAAACCACTTAAATCAACAGGGAAAAACATCACCTGACCAACCCTATTGAGTTTAACAAGAGGGTTATAATAAAAGTGATCTGCTTATGTGCCCAAAATCATACGTTCTGAAAGCATTTCAAAGGCTTTCAGACATAACGTCTATAATGATAAATGTGCGCCCAGCGTGATGTCCCACCCAGCCACTGAAATCGTGGGGCTTTATAATGGCATTTAAAGAGCAAAACTATTTTGGTCCTTGCCCAAAGTTCTGCCATCAGAACTTTTCTCTGTGGGGAGGAGACAGAGCTGCACAACTTCCAGCAGGTCAAGTCTGCAGATGTTTAATGCCAGAATTTATGATTTTTCCCCTCCCCATTAGTGTTCGGCATTATTTGGACAGAGCAGGGAGGACCAGAAGATGTTGTAAAACCTGAGTATTTTCTTAAGCTTTGTCACAGAACAAATAAGCAAATCCCACAACCAGCACCCAGAAGGAGCCATGAGTACTCAGAGGAGACAAGGGGCTCGTTTCTTTTCCTGCCAGACCAGGTGTGCTCCAAGAAACTGAGCCCATCAGTAAAGCACCAGCCACAGGAGGTTAATGCTGCAGTTTTACACATTACATCGCAAAAATCACAATTTACAGCATCAAAAAGGTTGAGCTATTGCTTTGTACCACTCCAGCAGCCACGAATGACTTTCTACAGCTGTGAGCATACCCATTCTCTGGCTGGGAGAGGCTATTCCTTCTTTTCTCGCTGTATGTGATGAAATATTTACAGAGAGCACTGTGCTCAGCCATCCAATAAAGGTTGGCTTGCTCCTTCGTGCTGACCAACATCAAGTTGTCAAATCATGGACATAACCTCCCACACAAACATGGTATTGCTGTGGGGGGGAAGCCAGCAAGCCACTTACCATCCCAGTCCCTCCAAATAACTGGGTAATACATGAGCACCTGCATCACTTGTGACACACACACAGCACAAGCCCCAGACAGGCCTTTCTGAAGTGCTCGTGATTGGCTTTTACACTCGTATTTTCCTGTTTTATAATCTCCAAATCAAGCACTTTATCCCTTTTCAGTGTTTTCTCCAAAGCAAAGTGACAGCACTGCAACTTGAAGGCAGACTTTGAGATGGATTGCAGAATGCAATGAATTGACGCAGAGCACGAAACTCATGACAAGCTGACACAAGACTTGAAAGGAAACTCATTCACTGGAGAAGCAAACAGGTGGACATCTCTGCTGGAACTGAAACAACTGTGATGGAAACTATCAGCCACAGAAAAACCTGGGGATCAGAAAGGGACAGAGCTGTGAAGGCTTTCAGGAGTTCCAGGCACAAAGTCTGCACAAATGAAGGATATTCAACACCCTGAGCATTAGCTGACATCAAAGAAAGATGATGTGATGCAGTCGCTTTCTTTAGAGCCCGAAAGGTTGATTAGTGAGTTGCCTCTAAAGGACACTGAAGCCAAGAGGACTGTTTTAAAACCACTTTCATAAACACAGTGATACCCAGTTTGTTCTAGGTTACCTGTACAGAGCACGTGTCCAGCAATTTGAAACTGCTGACTTGCAGAGTGGACCCAATTCCTCCTTTTCTGAGAGCACGGCTTCTCCATGACACTGAAATTTCAGAGGAAGAAAGCCCAGGGGGTTGCTGGAAACAGGCTTTGTACTAAATTCCAACTCCATTCCCAAAGGTAAAGGCAGTTAAACACCACCCTGTTTGAAAAGCAGCCCTTTTGCTTCTAAGTTTTGTGAGTTTTAGTGTAAAAGCACCCGTCACTGCTGGGTTCAGGGGGAGCCTTCAGCCACAGGAGCTTTTCCACTTACCTGTATTGCAAAGACCCTGTTTTCATAGTTGGGTGCCAACGAGCCTGAAAACACCATCCAGCCCACCTGATGGTAGTACTGGACATCACTTACTACCTTTGGTGTCACTCCCAATGATCTGAGTATTCTTTGGGGAAAAAGTCTGGGAACAGGTAAACTTAAAAAGGCACAGATCAGACAAAATAATCTTAACAGAGCTCTTGTTATAAAAAAATCCCAAACAAGTGAGATCTGTTTTGTCCTAAGGCACAATACCACAAATTCTCCTGGAAGGTACAGTTGAAGTTACAAACACCATGCTCCAAGTGGATGGTTTGAACCAAAAGCCAACCTCGGGTCTCCTAAGCAAGGAGAGGAACTCTGGCATCCCAGTTCACAGCTGGGGCTTCGATTTTCTGCCTCGCCACATTCTGAGAGGAAAATCTCACAAAAGCAAAGTATTATCAGGAAGCAAGAGGCTATTCACCTAACAAAATCAAGCATATTGGAGCTACCTCTGGCATCCTGCCAGTCTAAGCTGGCACATTACTGTGGCAGGACACAGGATCTCACAAGAAATGCTTGACTGCCCTGTGTGTAATACGGCTTTAGATGCTCGATCCTGAGCAGAAGCAACCTGGGTTTGGATTGCAGAGACCATACAAGAGCCCCCACCTTAAAGCATCCTTCACCAGTTGCTAAATTAAATTCCTTCTGTCAGGAGAAAGCCTTCCTGGAGAATTTCTAATCAACCGCAATATTGAGAATACTTTTTCCTTAATTTGCACATAGTCTAGAAAGGAAAAGCTGAGGAGGTAAACAGCAACCTCTGGTATTAACTGCTTTATCATGTTCCCAAAGAACAGAAAAAACAGCAGGAAAAAGGCATCACAAAACCTCTGAAAAACACAAGTTGGCACATTATCAGAGAAAGGAGACAGAAGAATCACGTCACGCACAGCTCACCTTGACAAGGCTGACAATAAAACCAGTAAAACAAACAAACTACAAAAGAAAAAAAAAAGGAAGAAAGAGAAGTCAGAACAAGGGATGTTCGTTTTCTGATTCTTCATTCTAAAAGCACCATTGATTTTCTACTAACTTCTTAACTCCATAAGGACACAGGAAGGCATTGAGTGTGAGCAGAGAGACCCAAAGCACTCAGGAGAGGGCCCTGCGTGTTCCCTGCTGCAGCAAGGAGTTCTCCTGCCACAAAGAACCCAGAAAATGGTGTCTGTGCCCAACCACTTTTGGCAACCACTTAAAAGCTATTCTGAAATGACTGCAATTATATTTTGAATTTCAACTGCTGGCCTAGTCATCTCCTCACTGCAACTCCGCCACTAAAAGCATTTGGATTGTCTTAATATTGCCCAAAAGAAAAAACCTGCAGCCAACTCTGCAGTAGCTTCCTGCCCACCTAAAGAGGAGCCTGAACCATGCTTGGTTAAGTAGCTGTTAAACTGTAACTGTGCTACATTTACAGAACTTCACAAAAATTCAGTATTTACAGGACTACAAAAAAGCTTATATTTTCCTCTCGCTGAAGTATTGAAAGTGGAATGTTCTCCGTTGGAAATGAAATGGTGGGCGTTTGATGGCATATTTTAAACAGTATTCTTCTTTGTGCACGCAGTGTAATGCCACCCAAGGGGTAGATTAAAAAAAAAGTCTGCAATTTGCAAGTTCATTTCCAAGTCGTATCGAGGATGATGTAAAATTCAGGACAGGATTTTTGAGAGAAATCTCCTTGGAAAATGTGCATGTACCTCAGGGAAGCCTCCGATTTGCTTCCCCACACTGGAAGGCTGTTCTGTCTTCTGACATTTCAATGTTGTTTACTCTTTGCATTGAAATTTGGAATTATTCTGTGGCTTAGTACAAAGGTGTATCTTTGTCTAACAGCAGAATATTTCTCTTCCCTCCAAGATTTCTAAAAGTCCCTATCTGTCTTTGAACTTTTATTGGCAATGAGGATATAACAGCTACTTTTACAATAGGGGACTAATCCTGTTGTCAGATATTACAGAGGGAACGAGCATTTACACATGTCTTGGCCCTGGGAAAAACAGGATTGTCCACACAGATCTGATCATTTGGAAACAACTGCAAACAATATTATGCTTTGAGGCTTTAGGTAGTCATCAGCAGGATTAGGAGGGAACACTCTCCTTAACAGACTTCTGGCTAAATGGGTTTTCTCTTTCCTGTGTCGCCTTTCCTGCAGCGTTTCAGACTGGCCACAGACGGATCAGGGGAGAGGAAAAGGCAAAGGGAATTTTCCTGAGGTCAGATTCTCTTCCTTAACTTCCTTAGTGAATGTTTAGATTCAAATTCATCACCAAACCTGATGCCAGAATCTTCCCCTAGGTAAGCTGAGGAAGGAGGTGCAAGGATGGCTTCCGTCTTCACTTGCAGCACATAACACATGCCTTGATTATAGAGATAAGCAGCTTGATCATGTAATCATATCTGACTCACCAAACAGGCTGGGAGTACCACGGATACCACAATCCTTCCTGTCTCTCTTTCTTCCATGGCCACCTCAATTTGTACTGCAGAAGACTGAAATGCCTCAGTCCAATACTGAAGTCTTTAGATTTAAGCTAGCACAGCATCAGAGTGAAAGAAAAGACAACCACAGAAGACCACAGCATGTACTCAAGTGACTTCCTTTTTCTCTTAAATCTGAATTAATTTCGCTTCATTTTTGCCAGAAATTACACACCTCTCCTTCCTTAGTCTTCTGTGTTAATTCTTCAAAGCCCTACCCTGAATGTATCTCACTAACCACAAGGAGGGCCGTGACAACTAACTTGGACAAGAAACCTACACTTTACACAGCTCAAAGCAGACAGATTTTGGAAAATTATGAAGTCATAGGAAGAAGAAAAAAAAAGAAAAAGGTCTGAAGTGTTTTATGTTGATACTTACTGCTTCACTGTTTTCAGATCAAAGAAAACAGTGACAGAAAAGCTCTTCTAGAGGACACCTAATCCATGACACTGAGATGATTCCCTCCACCAGCAAGGCACTGGCACAGCTGTGTCTCACTTCACTCTGCATCAAGAGGGGTTTCGTTACTGGTAGAAACGACAGACTCAAATCTGGTTGTGCCTTTAGTTTGATTTGTCCAGTTAAACGAAGATAAAAATGCATTTTGCACTACAAACAGATGACACAAGGCTATTTTTTTCTAAAACACAAACCCAACTCTATACCATCCTCCAAACATGTGAGGTACGGCAGCCACAGTCAGACTATTATGTTGCACTTTGATCAGTGTGACTCTGCAAATCCCTCATGCCAATAATTCTCCTCTTGTAAACTGCTATTGGGTGAGATTATTAGAACAAAACCAAAAAATTATGATCACAGTTTATGCTCCCAGCTCTTGCAAACGATAGGTTAAGGTTTAGCAGTGTAATAAACTAAAATCAATAATCTTGCTGCTTCTGTAATAATGCAAAAGCACTATATGGATTGTATCCACATTGCTTAGTCTAAAAATAAACATGTACAGAGTAAACAGGACATACATCATATCTATATATGACTCATTTATGAAAAGCCATTCTTTGTGCTGAGAAGAGCAAATGTCCAGTTTGGAGCTAGCAAAATAATTAAGAATAAAGACAAAACAACGTAAGCTTAATTATTATTATTTTAACATGTTAAAAATACAGTCACATCAAAATAGGATACACAGTTATAAAACTGTTGCAGATGACATAAGAAAATAGTGTGTATATATTTTATATATAAAAATCTACAGTATTTACTAATGCTGATACATATTTTGGAGCCTTGTGTTGCTTGCACAAATAAATTGTACAGCTTAGTTATGAATTACAGAACCATCATTAAACACTGAGATTATTACACTTAGCCACAATATTATATACATACATTTCTACGCTGCTGCAAGCAATCAGAACTAAAGTAAGCCCAAGTCATATTTATCTTCACAATTTTAGAGTTTCAGTGTAGTGCTTTGCTACTGTTACTTCGCTGCAATTCGCAATTTTTAAAATATAAAATTGCCCAGTTATTAAAAATTACATCAGACACGTTATATACACACAAAAAAAAGTTCTGAAACATACTATGTAAATGTTACTTCCATTTGTAAAAACTGTTTTACTTCTGTACCTTAAAACTTACAGAGCCAACCTGCAGCAATAATAGGCACTAAAGCTCATTCTTTAAAGGAAAAAAAATAATAATATCCATTTCTATGTTTGCAGTTAACGAATCTTACAAAACAAAAGATAACAGGACAACCTCCCAAAGCACACCAAGCTGGTGTTGATGCCAATGTTTAGCACTTCAGTATTAGAAGCATCTCTCTGTTCAGCACTCCAAGGACCTCTTCTGGCGAGCCCCTCCTGTGCCTCGGCTCCAGGGAGAGGTCGGTGCGTCCGGCACCTGCTACACGGCACCAGCGGCTCCCAGGAGGAGCACCCCAAACGTGCCACTTCACCTGCTTCTTACCACCCCCAATTCACAGTCAAGGAAAGCAAAACACAAAGTAGAAAAGGCTGCAAACCCTAATGAAAATTCCTTATGTTCCCCGGAGTTTAAGGGTCCCGTTAACGACGGTCGGGATGGTTTTAGCGCAGAACAGCGCAGCGCGAGCAGCCCGACAGCGCAGCAGCACACACCCCACCACAGACACAAACCTGCCGGCTCTCTGGGGTAAAAAAGGGCAAAGCAGAGCAGAGCTGACTCCACAAAGCTTAAAGGAGGGACACTGCATACTCACACGGCTCAGGGAATGTCATGCCATGAGAAAGCTGCGACTCCTGCGTGCACTTCACAGGAGAGTCGAGGAGCTGGTCGCGCTCTGACACCCCTGAGACTGGGCCCTGCAACCAGCCCTAGTCTGACCACACAGCACGGCAAGGAGTGAGGATGCAGCACGATTTCTGTATCTGGCATTGCTCTCACCGTGCCACAACATTTTGCACATAGGATGGCATTCCAAAGGTAGATTTGGGTGAAAAGGTAAAAATTCTCCACTTTCGATGCACATAAAAAGAACCCCTAAACACTGTCCTGAATTTTAAGCACCATTACTTAGCCAGATTAGAGAGACATTTTTGGCTTTCTGCTTCTGCCTGCCTGCTCCTTCCTGCTGAGGAAAATTACAAACAGTAGTCAAAGGAGAGGAAATTAACTCTCACATAAGATTAAATTAATAATCCCAAAGCATCTCTCCTGCCCAGAACAGATACTGGGATGCTGAGGCAGCTCTATAAAAATGACAGAAATTCCCATTCAAAATGAATGGCTTCTCAAATAAATTACAAAGAAAAATTAATATGAAATAAAAGTACTTCACAAGCTTTGCCCAAAGTTAAATGCATTTACATTTAAACTCTTTAGCTCTTTTCCATATGAGTTTGTGTATTGTAAGTCCACACTCTCTCACACACACACACATCTGTACAGTGCATTAACGACGTCAGTCAAAATAAAACTTGTGTGTTACAGGTTTTAGGCAGAAGGATGACAACACAAGTTATTTAAATGTAAGGAGCATGAACCACACGGTGTGTATGAGCTTATTGCTATGTCTATGTGCATCAGATCACTTCCAACAGCTCCCATGCACGCCCAAGATCTCCACCAGCCTTTACCCAAAGTCTGAAACACCTCTGAAACAGTGTCGTTGTTTTTAGACTCATGAATGGTCCGCATTTCAGAGAGGAACTCAGGTGGACTACCACTACCACAGTAACATTCAGCTGGGTCTGGTTCTTGCCACTTTACTGAGCACAGCCAGCCTCTCAGAGGAGCACGGACTTGGGCATGGACAATCCATCGGCTCTGTTCCGATAGTGCTGGCCTTGAGCTGGCGGGCTGGAATATTGGTATTGTGCTGAACCGTTCTCTTCAAAGGTTGGTGAAGTCCTGTATCTCACAGGGCTATCCACGGAAACAGCAGGAAGACTGTGGTCTTGAAAAGGTGGTGACTGAAAATGCTGGTATTTCTGGAAATTCTCCAGGTGGCCTTTGTTCAGGTCTTGGCTCCAGGGCTGCCTGTAGGGCTCATGTCTGTAGGCATAGGCAGCATCGGGCCACTTCCTATCCTCTGGCACATAATCCGCCGGAGGGATTATGAATTGGACACCCGGGGAGGGCCTCGAGTTGCTGGCGTAAGCATCGACAGGGGCTACTTCTATGAGACCAGGGGCTGGTGAAAGAGGGTTTTGTCGACTGGCAGGGTAAGAATTCACCTGTAGTTTATTGGGGGAATAATCTACTGACATAAAAGGCCCATATGGCCTCCCCGAAGGGCTGGTTCGATTCCCGTGGTAATGCAGAGGGACAGAACTGGCATTGCCTGTGCTGGAAACGTGCTTTGGAGAATTCCCATGGTAAGTAGGTGGATTACTATAACCTGGCAATGGCTGTTTTGAATTCAGGCCATGAGGTGGGCCATCAGACTGAGATGCATATTTTGGAGACCTGGGTTGTGAAGTGAAGGTGTAATTATTGGGTATTTTTAACGGAGCCGGTATTTTTTCCACTTGCTTTCTTGGACTGTTAGGATATGCTACATGCCTAGGGCTCTGCGGATGAGCTCTCTCAAGCATCTCTTCAACAAGATTCTCATTCTCAATTTCCTCTTCTGAAACATTGTCATACTGAGACGCGTTAGACCCTCGCTTACCTTCATCAGCATCCAAAACCCTCATCTTTTGCTTTACATTCAAAGGCTGCATTTCTCCAGGACTTGGTGGTGGGCCTGAAATCAGGTGGTTTACTGGCCTCCCTTTCACCTCTGCAGGAAGTTGCATTGTCTTTTCAATTATTTTGATGTCAGACGGTTTATTCCACTTAGGTACAAATTCCCTTCTTGTATTTGAAGTAGCATTAGAATTTTGATTAGCAGCTGCATTATTGTACAGACTCGAGTTGTCTTGCTCTGTTGCCTGAGGCTTTTTTCTGGTATCCACCTCACTCTTAGGCAAACTGTTCTGTGTCTCTATTGGCCGAATCTTCTGCTGTTTTAAGGAAGGTTTCTTTTCCACCGAATTAATTCTTTTTCGGTCATTTGATGAACTTTCTGGTTCTTCCTCTGTGGATGGTCTCCTCTCTGTCCTTGCTGCTTGTGTACCAGTGCTGTTCTGTCCATTAAGCATCGGAGTGGAGGTAAGCACAGAAGGCTGAGGTTCTGATGGGATCTGCCCCAATGGCTTCTTTGGAAGTTCATCTTCTTTACCTAAAACAAGAACAGGAATAACATAAATTCACCTTTGTGAAGAAGTCGTCTTTGATATGTTGGTCACGCAAGCAAAAATAGCTACAAATTAACTGGGCCTCTCTCTGGGTCACCATTCTGCTGAACACCTTGAGGGTTCTTCTGCACACTGATAGTGAACACAGATTTTTTTTATGGCTCTCATCCCAACCAGTTATTCTAGTCTTCCTTTCTACAGCTGATGCAATCTTGTCAAGCTTTTGCTCTACCTTGACACTGCTGCAAAACATTTTCCTAGAAGAGAGTTTGCTTACAGTACCTACTCTGTATGTAATGCTCCTCATAGCAAGCAAACTACTTTTCCCCACTTTCAAAATCCTTCCCAATATCCCTCTCCCAATCTATTGTTTTCCCTTCATTCATCTTTTAATGTTCACCTCTGGCAAGCTCCACTATGAGCTTCCTCTCACTTCACTTTTGGGGTGGAGCTCCCCATTAACATCTGCATAGTTAAGACTTTAATCCCCTAAACCACCGCCTAAAAATTTCACCCTCAGCATTAAAAAGCTCCAGTAAAAGGCTCTGCACAGAATCATTTATTTTTCAGTTCAGCTTTTAATCAATACTGAACAACTGATGTAGCTGATACTAACAATGGCTACACCATGGTTTCAGTTGAGCATTCCATGGAGAAGTTCTGCCAAACACAAGGACATGATTTACAGAACAAGAATACAAATGAAAAGTTCTCCCAGACTGGAGCTCAACACATTGCAACAGCCAGTGGTAAATGTTAGTTATGTGGGGACCCAGAACAACCCACACTGACACTACGGAACGAATAAAGAAGTATTTCATGGCTTGATGCTGCTCACAGAACAATTCACATCAAATTTTCCACTGCAATCCTTCTCCTTAGCAGTCAACAGCCTTCATAATCTCAGCCAAAGTCTTTTATCATATCCTCTTGCATATAACTTATTTAACTGTGTGATCCATTACTTTCCCATTATAAGCAGAAAAGGTCATACACTTCTCATTAAATGTATTAATCTAGATTTAATCCATTTGATGTTCAGCATTTAAAAAAAAAACCACAAAAACTTTTTAAGTCAGCATAACCAAACAAATCCTACTCACTGTAAAACTATTTATTAAGCAGAAGCTCTGCCGTAAAGAGAAAAAAAGAAATGGCTACCCTTGCTTGAATGTTACACAAAATAAAGTATATAAAATGGCCACTGATAAAATAATTTTTTCCATCTCTCCTCCCTATGACAAGAACTGTAGACTCTTTTTCCATCAAAGATCAGAAATTTAGCACCTCACTTTCTAGCTATTTGTAATTGCAATTCTTTGTTTGTCTACACGGGTTCGCAGGAGTGAAGACATCCAAGTGTCTCTGTCCCTGACTCGGGTGCTGTGGTCACAAGGGAGCGATGTCCATTTACACAAGGCACGAGCCCGAGTTCCATCTCTGCTGACTGCTTCATGATACAGACACACAGAGGAAAGCCAGCAGCCAAGGGCAGTATTATTTATTAGAACAGCGTAACAAACTACCCTCACGGATCAGTTGCTATATAAACCAAATGAAAACTCAGAGATTGTGCCAGCCAGGACATAGCAGGAGGACAGCAGAGGAGAACATAACGGCGCCGTGGGTCACGACAAGATAACTAAACAAAAGTACTTCACGGAAACAGTCTGGGTTTGCCAAACAATTCAGCTAGCCTTTTCCTGATTTTCCTTCATAAGAGGCCAAAGGTCCTATGGAAACCTTTGCTTCAGAAACCCCAGTTTACATATAACACACACAGCCTACCCAGGCTTTATGTAGAAAACCCTCCACTCTGATTTCTCCCAGTTATCCTCCTCTCAATCACGGCCACACAATGACGTAGCTACACAAGCCTCTTACACCCCAGGTACTCACTGTCTGCCTCGTGACCAGCCCGGCAAAGGCAGATCCTCCTGCTGAGCCCCCTCCTCCATTGCTTGTCTCCAAGGCGAGATTCCCCACGCTAAATCCCACGGTTACACAGCTGGCAGGATGCACTGCATGGCTGAGAACAGTCCCCCAGACACCACAGCAGGGCACACAGTGGGGCAGGGCCTCAGCACCGGGCTCCAAGCAGGGGCTCTTGGAATTCCAAGCATGTTTGGTCTCTTTCAATACAGGGCCCGCTATTCCCAAATCAGGCTAAGATGTGGAGCGTGGCTTTGCAGCCCTGCACTCCCCAGCAGCCCAGCAGTGGAAGAACAGAGGAGGGCACAGAGGAACAAGCTGCAAGGATGCTGTAACTGGGTGGTTTAACAGCTCTGCAATACACTGACTGCTGCACCAGCCCCTCCAGAATTGTCTTTCAATCTTTATGAACAGGAGTTCACTTTCTGAACTTGCTTCAGTTTGGCAAGAGGCATTTGTGCCATTTGATTCCATCTGCCTCCTTAAACACAGCATCAGGCAGAGCTGAAGATCCTGTCTTCTAAATAAAAGTGAATTTTGCCTATAATAAATACCTCTGATACTGAAACTATATATTACAGCACTTTGAATCTTACTCATCTTGAATGTCAAAATAGCATGAAGTCTGAATTAAGAAACAATACTTTGTTATGTGCAAAGTACATGCCAAAAACTTGTCACCTAAATCATGTAAAACTAGTCCTTAAATGCTGCCAATCCATTTATAACCTCCAGGAGGATCTACAGCAGTTATGAAACACTATAAGAAAATGGCTCCTCAACATCTCTAAATTCTTTAATTTCTGTTCTTGTATGCAAGAAATGTTTTAGAAAAATAGTTTATTTTCTTCTATGTTTGAAATTAAAATATTATATACATAAAAACCTGAAGACCAGTTCCTCTAGCAGCTGCAATACTTCCTTTATATGCCCAGAGATGTTAAGAGCATGAACTGATTTCCTTTTTTCTAGCTTTCACTCTAAGAAATGCCTACAGAGCAATAAGAGATCCTTTAAATATACTTGGTTGCATAATAAAGGTGGGGTTTGTGAGTTTTTGGGTTTTAATTTCAAACACTTAAGGCTTCCTAATTACCATTAAGCTCTAATAAACCCAAGTGAGAATACTGCAGATATTTTTACTGAATTCTATCTAGGCTGTTTTAAACATTATTTTCTGTCGCCTTTCCTTCTCATATCAGGGTAAAAGAACACACCACAACCAGGCATATGTGGGCTGCACAGTCTAGATGATGTATGGGCTAACATGAATTAAAGCTGTAAAATGAATATCAGAGAAGTCTTGCCACGTCTGTCGTGAAATTGTTAAAAGTCAACATTCATTCAAGTACTGAGTAAGAAGCAAAGCATTTCAAGACAACAGTTCATCTAGAAGAAAACCTCTTCACTGTAACAGCACGACACTGGTAATGCCAAAGCTTAGTGCTTTCAGGGAAAGCAAAAACAAGGAACAACAAGTACACGTGGAAGGAGGGTCAGTGGGGAAAAGAGGAAATACAGCTTTAAATCTTAGCCAAGGGGCTTCACAGAACTCGGCTTAACTTGACCTCAGACAGAAACAACTGACACAGGTTGCTTGGTCACCACCTGTGGAACTAGGAAAGACTACACTGCCAGAGGTGCTAACTCAGGAATCAAGGACACCAAGCACAGGCCCTGTTCTGATTCAAAAATGTCCAAGCACTGAGCACCTCCTGCCATAAACACCACACAAAAGCAACTTGGGCTGTATAAGGATCTAAGATGATGCAGCAAACAGAAATCCTACAAACCAGCCACCTTCTAAAGGAAGCCCAGGTTGTTTGCAAATGCAAAAAGGCTATTTAATTCTAATTGAAGAATACAGGTCATACACAAATATCCATACACACATGCACAGAGCTGTCACTCCCAGTGATGCTACCAAGTACTTCAAAAACAAATAAAAACTCCTAAAGTTCAAAAACAGTTGACAAAATTAACCACATAGAGCATAACCAAATTACCACCATGCACATTGACTACCAGGGGACACTCCTCAAATGCACAAGTAGCATGCAAACTCTGTTTGCGAATGCTTTAACCAGTCCACAGAGCAAGAAACCCACGATGCTGCATGCTGGCAAGAAAGAAAGAAAAAGGTAATAAAAGCAAAAAGCTGAGGAAATTAAAACACAATACAAAAGTTAATAAAAGAAACCAAGTCACAACACACATCTCTGCCTTAAGAGGCACAAACACACTCGCCAGACAAGCATGCAAAAGCACCAATTCCTTTGAGCCACACTTCTTTTAGCTACCAATTTTCCACTCCAAGCCTGCCTAAAGCCTCACACACAGCTCTCAACCATCTACTCTACTACTTCAGCTAAACTCACTGTTCAAACTTCTTAGATTTGAGCATGAAGGAATTTTATTTGGGTGTTTTCAAGGACATTCAACTGATTTTTGATTGGTTTGTGTTGTTGATTCAGAAGCTGAGTTAATCCACTATCTGGACATACCTGTCTTGCTGAGAAATGGAGAAACTGCTGAATTCGACAAGAAGCATTTTTGGAACAAGTGCTTTCCTATAAATCTGTGATGTTTACATATAAGATTTAAAAGCATTTTAAAACTAGAAGTTAAGGCGAAGTTGTCTAGTTCAGCTGTGACTGTTTCAGCAGTGACCTCTACAATCATCAAATGTCCTTGCCCTCTGAAGTGATTGGGGCAATCAGATTTTTCCCAAGTATTCATA
This sequence comes from Sclerurus mexicanus, assembly GCA_013396755.1. Lineage (NCBI taxonomy): Eukaryota > Metazoa > Chordata > Aves > Passeriformes > Furnariidae > Sclerurus > Sclerurus mexicanus. Next base: position 1,772,198 of record VWZF01006451.1, on the reverse strand, counting down.
TGGGATTGGGATCTTTGCACTCTCATTCTTCTCTCCTCCCTTCCTTCAACAGAACAGCTTCCTAGACAGTTTGGTTACCAGCTTTTCCCAAAGACAAACATGGTAACACCTTGTACCACAAATTACCGAGGGGGAACGACATGCTTTTCTATTCCTGCTTTAAAAGAAAGGGAGTGACTTAGTTGCTTTCTATGCAGTACAGCATAACATAAGCAAACAAAGAAAGTAGGGTGAAAAACGGGTAAGGAAGGAGAGCAATAGAAGGAGAGGGAGACAATTTAAGCAAAACAAGAAGAATCAGGTGCTTGATTGTTGTTGGTAAACATACCCCCTGACATGAAAAGGAGCAAAGCAAACATAAGCACGTCTGACTGTTCCCCAAAAGATAAGAAATTCAAGTCATATTAAAGAAAGTTTGTCTGCTGACTTCCTCCTGCTCAAACAAGCCTTGGCCACCACCCAGTGGAAGTCGATCTCCACTGCAAGACTTGCACAGATAATTGCTTCAGGAGGCACTAACAGCCTCATGCATCGAGTAGCAGACATATAATTGGAGTAAAGTGCTTTAAGTGCTCTCTTCGGTGAATAACAGTCTAGTCCTTAATTTCAGCACCAGAATACATGCACTTTGACTGTTCTAACACAATTTTCAAGGATGGTAATGGTCATAAAAACAACTCTTAAAATGACATCTTGAAATTTGGTGTTTATTTTCCATGAGTGACATGCCATCTTCTTCGGTTTACAAGTCCACGAGAATTTTAAAGAAATTTAAGTGCCTGCACTAGAAGCTCAAGGTTCTCTCTGAAAGTCAACCTTCGGTCCTTCTCCTTTACACGCCTTCAGTGCCAAAGGAGTTACTAAAGGAAATCCTGCCGGAGAACCTGAAGGGAGAACAAAATACACTGTTTGCCCTTCTGCTGCTGTGTCACTTTTGTAGTACTGACAGCAAGGAAAACTTACTTTATAAACATCTGCATTCAGATAAATAATAGAAACGTTAACAACTTTGGATCAATATAATTACCTGGATGATATAGTTAAAGATCATGCAAGTTTTAAACAGTAAACGTTTTTAAAAGATGCAAAGCCAAAGTCTAAAGCTACTGAAGACATATACTAATTATATTATCATTCCATATATTATTTTAGTTCATAATATTGTAAAGTAGTTGCACCACACAAGAAACAAGGCAGAAAAAAATAGTTTAGTTGATTAAAACACGAAGTGCACTGTCTGAAATAGGTACTTGTGTATTCTTCAAGCACAAGTGAAAAATCCAAAATATCTCTGAAACAAAACACAACCAGAAGAAAGACACCATCAGAAACAGCAATGTCAAGTGACTTAACGTATTTCTACTGTTTTGCCTGTCAAAGGCACATTAACAGGAGAGAACAGACATTATTTATTAGATTATTATTATTATTAGCATAGTATTAGCATTTCTTCACTGTCACTGATGAATATGTAAAATAGATAACTGAATAAAAGATACTGATAATAAATTTAATAAAATATCACTTTAAAGATGAATATCAGATAAATATTTTAAAATTTATGGCAGATGCAAGATTCAAATTTTGCTAGTTTTCCCTGAATACAGAAAAGGTTGGGAACACTAAAAGAACTGAGCCAGAGCTCAAAGCTGGTGTTATCGTGCACAAATACAGCTATGATGATCACAAGAACACGAGCAGCTTTCAAGTTTGCCAATACTGTTCTAAAATTATGGCACAAGACCTTCATCTCTGATTTAAGGCCTTCACAGCTGTTCTTAGGTCCATTAAACTTTTAGTAAAAAAAAAAAAAATCCAACCCAGACCCCCTCTGCCCTCCCTTTTCAGCACACCTTACACCACAACACCGGTGAGGAACTCTCTCAAGAACAGACCTGAGAGGCTTCAAGCCTTGAAAGTGGGCCTGGCTGTCTTTAAAAAGTACTAGATTAATAAAGTATTTTCAGTGAAATATTTTTAATATGAACCTTTCACTGGTAAGCACTTGTGTTTATTGAAGTCAGACTCTATAAAATCGGTTCATATATAAATATTGTTTATTAAGCACTGCGTTATTCATGTAGTCCTACTGGAATGAATTACAGTAGAGCTGGAAATTCTACCCGCATCTTGAGAGCATTTAAAGAATTTTGCTGCTGTTTTAAATAATAGACATGGAAGGAATCTGCCTCAAGAGATTTTGGAAATCAATGGTGTACCCCAAGAAAATTCCTCGCATTATGCTCTAAACATAACCCTTGAAGGAAAGAAGGGATTGTCCATCCTACAGCAGATCTGGCTCACGGAGATGTAAAGTGTGTGCTGTTCAAGAACCAGCCATGGTGTGGACACCCTGCATCCCATTCCAGACGATCCAGAAAATACCAAATGCCTTTCCTCCTAAATTTGCCTGAGGGTATGTCAGAGGAGCAATACCTTAAAGGACAGTTTCTACTGTACAGCTGTCACAGGCTCTCCAGGGCTCAGTAACCACATAGGCAGTGTTCTTATCCAGACAGCTCCCTGTCTTCATAGGGTCACTGGGAGAGAGGGATGCCTGCCTCGGTTGTGGGAACAGCACCTGAGTTGCCAGCCACACTGAAGGTTGTACTTGCTGAGTCCAGGCTGCCCTGCACTGGTCAGCACTTAGACTGGAAATCACCACAAAGAGGAGGGAAAACCCATGGTCTGCCTTATGCAAAATAGCTCTAATATTGGAAAGAACACTGCACAGATATCCAAAATTAGCAAGATCCCCTAAACTTCCATGTTTTCTGGCTGAGCCTTTCAAGGGTTTGATCAGTGAGAAAATGTTAAACTAGTCCCTTCCTCCTCTGCTCTGAAGGAGCTCCTTAATTCAGTGGGAGATGCTGTGGAGGAAGCAGGCCAGGGAAAGCTACATCAGACATAAGCAGACATCCACTTTAAAGTAATGCAAAAGTTATTACCTCTTTTAATATCCTACTGCAGCTTACCCTACTAGGGCAGGAAAATCTATACAGCCTAACAAAGGATGCCAGATGGAAAATTCCACTGAGCTTAATTAGCTCACTGCTATTCCTGGATGATTGATACTGATGCAACTGTAAGATGGAGATTTTTTTCTTTTTCCTAACATGCATTTTGACTTTAGTTCTTAAAGGTGTAATTGTTGCTCAGTGAGGAAAAAAAAAAGTACAAGATAGGAAGTAGTGCTTTGATTTCAGCTGAGAAAACAAAAATAAACGCCATTTTCTCAGCCTACAGTGAATATTTAAATGAATAGTCTGGTATTTTTGCATCTGTATGACACAGAACGGTTTCGTAGATGGAATTAGAAGAAAAATAGTAAGACTCAAGGTAACGAAGATCATAGAGTCAGCGAGCATTTGTACTGGGTTTGTGTGGCAGTTTTGGTAGCAGGGGCTACAGTAGTGGCTTCTGTGAGGAGCTGCTGCTGGAAGCTTCTCCCATGTCCAACAGAGCCAATGCCAGCCCACTCCAGGATGAACCTGGCCCTGGTCATGGCTGAGACAGTCAGGGATGGTGGCAGCACCTCTGGGATAATCCAGTTAAGAAGAGGAGAAAAAAACCCCAATGCAAGAGCAAAGCAGTGAGAACATGTGAGATAAAGAGCCCTGCAGACACCAAGGTCCATGAAGAAGGAGCAGGTGCTCCAGGTGCCACAGCAGAGGTTCACCTGCAGCCCCTGGAGGACCCCATACCAGAGCAGGTGGATGCCCAGAGGAACCTGTAACCCTATGCAAAGGCCATGCTGGAGTAGGGTCCTGGCAGGACCTGTGGATCCATAGAGAGAGGAGACCACGCCAGAGCAGGTTTGGTGGCAGCACTTGTGACCCCATGGGGAATCCACACTGGAGCAGACTGTTCCTGAAAAACTGCACCCAGTGGGAGGGACACACAAGAGAGTAGTTTGTGAGGAACTGCAGCCTGTGGGAAGCAGCCACGCTGGAGAAAGGGAAGAGCTGGAGAGTTCTCACCTTGCAGAGAGAGAAGTGGCAGAAACAGCATGTGATGAACTCACCACAACCCACATTCCCTGTCCACCTGTGCTGCAGAGGGGAGGAGGTAGAAAACAAATGGGAGTAAATCTGAGCCCTGGGAGAAGGGAGGGCTGGGGGAGGGGATTTTTTACTATTTGGTTTCATTTCTCACTATCATGCTCTGACTTACTTAGTACTAAATTCAATTAATTTTCCCAAGTCAAGTCTGTTCTGCCCATGATGGGAATTGCTAAGGGATCTCTCCCTGCCCTTATCCCAACCACGTTATATTTCCTCTCCCCTGCCCAGCTGAGGAGGGCAGTGACAGAGCCGTTTTGGTGGGCACCTGGTGTCTTGCCAGGGTCAACCTGCACAAGCAAAGCTGAATGTCTACAGATTGTTCAGAACTTGTACAAAAATATTGCTTGAAGACAGTGATTAATAAAACCAAAATTAAGAGAGTTGGAAAATAAAATTAAACCAAAGGCTCATGAAATTCATATGAAGAACAAATGAGGCAGCCTCACTCAAGTACAGATAACGGGAGACAAATCAGCTACATTCCCAAGGATTAGGATGAAGGCATTTTATTTCCATCCTGTGAAAGGTTAAGGAATGTTACCTTCTACCCCTGGAAAAACCATACCACACAGAGAGGCTTTCCCAGGCTACCTTGAAAATAAAAAGGAAAAAGCTCAATTTCTCGTCTAGCACAAAAGATACTTCACTTTGGCTTTGCTTTTCCTATTTCAAAATTGAACCTCCCTCATTCCCATTGAAGAGGGGGAAAAAACAACAAACAAAATGCATTTTGTTACTGCTGTTGTTTTAGCTATCCAAAACAAAGAACCAATGTGGCTCCAAACAATCAGCATCCTGTCAGCTTGTCATATCAACTCACACCTCAGTGTACGCAGTATGAAACCAAACAACCTGCATTCCACTGCCCAACTGTCTTGGCAAGAAGATCCAGTCACTGTCATTTGCTGTCGGTATCCACAAGAAGACTCCTTGAGTCTCACACTTTCTGTTGGAAGGTGGGTGTCTCTCACAGCACCTAAAGCCTCCTTTAATTTTCTGTGAAAATCCAGAGTATTCTCAAAGTTTCACTTGAAGGCATTTTGTGTTCAACCAAAAGAAAAGCCTTAAAACTTAAGTAAGTTAGGAACAGAATTTTTGCCTTCTGCATCACAAAAATTTCCAGTAAATTCTGTATTTTCTGCAGAGACTCTCAACGTGACTTACATTAGATCCATTAACTCCAACATGCAGCAAACTACAAAAATCTTTTCCAATTCTTCAGCCACCACAGTTTGGAAACTAGAAACTTTTCACTGAGGAAATTTACCACATCCATGAAAAGTCTACACACCTACAAACAACTGAATTTGTTGGGATAAGCCCCTCACTGTTCAGATATAATCACTGGACTTCAATGATCCTTATGGGTTCCTTCCATCTCGGGATATCCCATGATTCTGTGACGGAGTGGAACCGATGCTGAAGGTGGAGTTGCTCACTGGCTCTGTGCTCACATGGGGAGCATTTGCCATGCTGTGCACTCCTCTCCATGGCCCAGCATCTGCTGTGACACGGTGTCTGATAAAGCCCATGGTTCAAGAGCAGAGATGGAAAGAGCAACTTCAGAAGCACAACATTCTCCAGACTGAAACCCGGCTTGTGGAAAAAGGATGGGGAGAATGTAGGGTGGCAAGGCTACAATTACAAAGGGGAAGCAACAGATGAAAAGACAAGAGCAGGAACTGGACTTAGACCTATTGTGGGTGGAAAAAAAAGGCAGCTGGAGAGGTTGTAAAGAAATTCAGAGAGAAGGCAAAGCACAGGAATAGGGAAAAATGAGGAACAGACAAGAAGCCAAGACAATGGAAACCAAATGTAAAGAAAGTGTTTGTGCTCCATAGGAACAGATCTGCTGAAGAACCAGATGGAACAGGCACTTATTTGTGGTGAGTAGTTCTGACAAAGCCCAATACTGCATGCAATAAATAATGTCTACAGAAACAGAAAAATTCAGTCCATTAATGAAAGAACAAATTATCACAGCATTGCAACCTTTATTCTGACACATCTTAACTTCTGAAAGCAAACCACAGCAACTTTAAAGGAAGTTACTTTAAGGTAATTTCTGCAATGCTTGTAATTTTTTTAAAACATATATTTTTCTCGGATATTATTCTGCAATTAAAAAGGATATAAAAAAAAAGAACTGAGTAATCACAAGAAAAATTCTAATTAACTATTGTAGAGGTAAGGATAAAAAAGAGAACAGAATCTTAACAGAGGAGGAAGAGATCCTATGCATTTCATAAGCAATGCCCCACAAAATGACCACCTTTGCTCTGCAACAGAAAGGCACAAACATAAAGGCTTAGAAATAAAAATAAAAATTATTCCCTTAAACACCAAGCAGGTCTATCACCTGCAAACAACTAAAAATCTGGACTGACTAACAGAAGAAACTATTTGACCTGGAGTTTGTTCCACATCTAATCAAGCTACAAAACAGTCTGGATTCTCAGGCAATGCTGTTGCTTCAAACAATTTGAAACCTTGATATTTGAACTTTTATCTGAAAGGTTCTCTAAATTCAAGTTAATAAAATGACCAGAACACAGGATGTTCCAGAGTGCTTTGCCATTAGCTTAAAACCAGTACACAAAATCCCCCAAAAGAACAAACTGATCAAAGCAAAAGTGTCAATTTTAAACTGTAAAGTATTTCTGGGTAGGAAAAAAAACAACAAAATCTATGCACTGATGAAGGGAAAAATATCTGCACAATTTCTAACAGCATGAATTAACACTTCAGAAATGAACAATGTGTAAATAGCTTAAATGTCTAAATCTGATACATGCAAGTTTCTTACCAGCTACTGGTAAATCCAGCTTTGCTCGTTTCAATTCTGCTATAGAATTCTGGAGCTGCTCTATTACAAAGTCATCTTCATAGAAGAAATCCTTGGCTAAAGTCTCCTGCAGGAATTTTACAAGCTCTTCCATTTGCAATTTCATCAGATGCTCTATGTAAGGAGAAAATATCGTTATACATTAAGATATCTTGATAACAAACACTGGAAAATGTGCGTCCATCATTAGGTGCTCTTGTTTTCAAAGTAGAATGAAAAACACTTATCAGTTAGGCAGCTAACTGATTTCTACACCAGAAATTTATAAAATGCATCCAAAATTCACTTGTAGATCACTATGGAAATACTTCCTATGCATCATTCTCTACTTAGGACAGTGTTTTCCAAACAAAACCAACAAGTCACCCTCCTTCAGCCTTCTCATGTCCAACAGCTTCAGGTCTTTATTTTTCAGCCCTGCATCCTCAACTTACAAACACCCTGTGGATCTGTATGACATACATCATCTCTCTTATTAGGAGCTCTAAAAAGCAGTAAAACATTTTAAAAATTGCTGTTTACAGTATCCTCATTCACAACTGAATTAACTCCCACTGAAATGATGATGGCAGCTCACACTTCAGAACTATTGCTTCAGGCTCTCTGAAAATCCAGGTCATATTTTGAAAGTCATTTTACAGTTATCAGATTATTTTTCTTTTCCTTTTTACACAGCAGTAAGGCCATGTGGGTTGCAAGGCTGTAACTGCATACTTATGTAGCTTCTTTAATCATTTGTATGTCATCAAAAGTTTCAGAATGTACAATTTCTATATGGAAACCATAAAAAATGTTTTTGCACTGTAATAAAAATGCTCTTGGCATGTATTCCACAGATACTTCGGACAGCTATACCGTCAATGTTTTTAAGGGTAGACAAGAAACTGGAAAACAAATCAGAGTCTGTCTTCTGCCACCTTCTCTGCCAGCCCTCTCATCTCCTCTCTGTTGCCCTGAGCTACTCTGGGTGTTTGATCACAGAGTAAGTTGCTACTTGCTAAGCAAGCAAATCCACACTCAGACTCTTTCCTCAGGTCTTCCCATAAAAAGAGTGGTGAATAAAGAGACTAAATTCAAGTAGATGTCCAAAATGCTAAGCCTAATTATTTGCCTCAAAATGCTTGACTTTCTTAAGTGCAATAATGGAAAGAGAAACCTTTTCCATTTTTCAGAGTGGTTTATGAACAAACTGGTGAGCACCCCCAGCGAGGCAGTGAGGGAGCTTCACCACAGTTCAGGGAGGATAAACGTGCAAGGAAATGATGACATCAATTCTGCAGCTCCACACAGACCTCTGAGTTTACACAGAGCTAAATGGCCCCCAGTAAGAGTGTCCTCAAACCTGAGCCACAAGGTATCACCCTGAGGAATGTTCACGTTTATTCAGAACCAAAAATCCATCCCCCAAGGCTTTTGGGATCCTTTGGAACTTAAGATGCTCAATCACTTTAGGGAACCAAGCATTGATGCTTTAGACAATCCTTCTATTGAAAATCTCAAATTTTACTTTACCCAAAGGCAAGAGATAAAAGAGAAGGTCACACAGGCAGACTACAAAAATTCTAGATTTTAATTACATTCTTGGATAAACAATGGTATAAAGAGACACAGGCTGGTGATTCCTCATTGCTGAGTTGTTTGCTGGTAATGTTTCAGCTTTTAGTGGCACACTCTGGATTCTTTATGTGCTATTCCAATTAATTTAAATCCTGTAGGGGGGCTAGTAAGCCACTTCCAATCCACAGACCTACAACATTATTCCCCACTGTTTAGTCAGCTCATCTCATGTCCATGTTTAAACAACTTTCTTACTGTAGTAAATACTTTTCTTTGGTAATCCCACTGTATTGGGCCTGGCTGAGATGGAGTTAATTTGCCCTCACAGAGCTGTGCACTGGTATCTGGAGAGGTGCTGGTAACACATCAGTGTTCTGGAGCTGCTGGTCAGTGCTGGCACAGCCCAGTGCTGTCCCTCCAGCATTCCCTCCGCACCAGAAGCCAGAGGGTGGGCAAGATCTTGGAGGGGACACAGGCACGACATTGACCCAAACTGGCCAAAGGGACATTCCATGGGACTCAGCAATAAAAGCTAAGACAAAGGAGGAGGTGGGGCATTCATTATTATGACCTTTGTCCTCCAGACCTGCTTCCCAGGAAGTGGCTGGGCATCATCTGCTGATGGGAAGTGGAGAATAAATCTTTTCTTTCCCTTTGCTTCCATGCACAGCCTTCACTTTTGCTTTTTAACCTGCCCTTATTTATTTTTTTTCCATCTTATTTTCTCCTTCCCCCAACCCTGCTGAGCAGGGAAGGGATTGGGCAGCTTGGTGGGCACTTGGATCCAGCCAAGGTCAACCCAGCACACACACATTAATAAAGCAAAGATTTTTACCTTTTTGTGCATAAGGAATGAAAAATACCTGTCAGAAGAAGCACAAGGCAAATGGCAAACTGAGATTTTTCACACATAAGGTCAAACTACACAAAATGAGAATAAAATTAGCTGGATCTCTGTTTAGCTTTCAAGAGAGATTTCTTACTTCTGTGTAGTTTCAGAATTGTGTAAGACATAGCAGTGAGAATCCGCTCTCCTTCAAGTATGTAGATATCCCATATCCTGAGGCTTAATGTAAAGGGAGTCTGCAATGACAGAATCAGGTGGTGCTGTGAAAACAGTCTGCCCCAAGTCACAATTAAAAACGGCAAGAGAAAGAAAAGCATACTCACACGATCAAGAAAACACTGGAAAAACCACTTGGTTGTGTAAAGGCTGGTGGGCATATCCTGGGAGTCCTGCAAAGAATGCAGACGTTTAAAACCACTTACAAAAATCCAAGTAGTGCCTTGCACTGTCCACAAAAAACATTTGCCCCTTGAGGCCAACGTTCCCTATATGCACCATAAATAATTAATTTAACCATATGAGACACTGTTAGTTCAATCCAACAAATGCAATTTCTGTCTTTTATAGTTCTAGTTCATCAACTTGACCACCTGAAGAACATGCACTTGGAGATGCAGAGGTGTTAACACCACCTTTATCTTGTTCTGGGGACAGAGGCAGCAGAGGATAGAATCCTCTCTCCAAAAAATAAATCTGTATTACGGAGCAACCCAAGTTCAGGCACTGGGTCCAGTAACTCTTTTCTTTCTCTGTAGCAAGGCTGGCAACTCATGCCAGAAGGCTGAAAAGATTTTGTGACAAAAACACCTAACTACCAGAAACCAGCATAAAACAATCAAATTCTCCAAACATGGGGCCTCAAAACAGGACTTAGAGTGATAAGGATTTTTATTCCTTAATTAAAGGGCCTAATTTCCCCCAGAGCACAGATAACCCATGTGGTGTGCCAGCCATTCAAAGATGGCTAAAGCTCCTCTGCAGTTTCATGGAGCTCTTCAGAGTTAGAGGAAAAAAAACAAAGTAAAGATGAAAAGTTCAGAAATCCTGAATTTTAACTGTGGGATGACATCATATTCCAGCCTCGCCAGATTCAGCTTTTCCAAAATTTCCAGTTATAAAACAGTGAATAAGGAATGGATCAAATCCCTCTGGTTTATCTGCAGCCTTTACTTTTGTCTTTCAGCAAATTAACATGGGCTCATTTTAGTGACACATTCTCAGTAAGAGATGAAAGAAAATGATTCTTAACATAATTGAAATAATATTTATGAGATTTCCGTGTCAAGTCTTGAAAAAAGCAAACAGAACAAAAACCATCTTACTTGTCTACCCTGTAAGAATGGCCATCAGCCTACTGAAAGATAGACACAACAGGCCATGCCTTTCTCTGATTAAAAAAACCCCTAAATTGCCATTAAATTTAGTGCCACAAAAACAGAACTAAGTTCTGAATAAAAATTTAAAACAAAAACATAACAAATATAGAGAGTGAATGCTTTCTGCATCCCTCTAAACAAATGGGCCAGAATACCTTCAGAAGAGAGGTATGGAAGCATTTTATTTAATTAGCTTTTTCAGTTATTAAAAACAGCTTTCTGCATTTGTCTGGAACTTTCTTTTTTCAAGTGACCAAAGGCAGAGGGGGGAGATGTGGGACAGGGACAGATGACAGGGAAAAAAAAAAGCTCTTGATTTTTAAGTGCAGTAATAAGAGCTATATAAACAATAATACAAAATTTAATAATGTGCCAGCCTTAGGTTCTATCTCAGTCATGTATTATTATTTTGGAATTTTTAGAAAGTAAAAGGGCCTTTTACCATTTACTGTCTTCTTAGGATTATTCTGTATTTTCCTTCTGAAATACAACAACCTCGAAAATGAGAATAACACTATTTCTAAACAAGACTCATCATCCTGCATGTACTGGAAAAACTAAATCCACAGTTTTCATTTCAGAGTCAAATTAGTTACAGAACTGGGTTTAACGTCTTTTTTTAATGTGACAAGATAATCTTCCATGACTGAGTTTAACTTGACCTTTTAATAGAAGAGTGGGGTTTTTCCTAACCAGATCTGCCAAGTTATGAGCAATTCTTACAGCATACTTAAAAAAAAACCCAACAAAACATTACATTCTATTTTATAATACAATAATCACACATTAGATGCAATTCACCAATGCCAAAGTGCCAGTTCGCTCCCAAATTGTCTTTTTTACTAAGGAGATAAACACACTAAGCAGAAGATAATACAGTGCTGGGAAGGCAGTGCTTGTAAGCAGCCATCACTCTTAGGTGATGCTGCTGCAAGTGAGCATCTCTGACACTACCTTTTAAGAGCTGGAGGTGGATTCTGGCAGTACAAGCAAATTCTTGATCACTACTGGAAGGGCATTTTTCTCCCATTAGAAAAATAATTTATTTCTTAGAATAAATACAGCCAACCCCCCAAAAAGGGCATATTCTTTCCTATTTTAGAGTACTAGAAGAGATAAAACCCTAAATTTAGCTTCATGAACATACTATGAGTATGTGCAAATTTTAGAAGGACCATTAACCCATCTTGTAAAGGTTATTTTTTAAACAGAGATAAAAACTGGCTGGTTATAAAGTCACCTCTGTCTCGAGATGAACCACGAAGCCCTACACAGAAAACACCCCTGATAAAATGCTTCCCCACCAGCTTGTTTCCAGCAGTTTGCACAAGGCCAAGCAGAAGAACCACACGTTGTCCTTAACTCAGAGTCCAAAGTGAGACAGGCACCCAGTTTTCCCACTCTTATAATCCAATTTCATCATAACTCTGCCAAGGGGCACCATAACTTTGTCTGTAATGAAAATAACAGCACTTCTGTCTCCTAGAGCTTTGCTTTTTTTTCCCTGAAGTTTGAATACTCTCAGCGTAGTGGGTTCCCCTGAACTGTAACAAGGTAGAAAGCTGTAAATTATCATTGTTTGTATTGTGATATAAATACTCACCAAGTGCTGCTTAAGTTTGGACAAAAATTTCTTCAGTATTTTGTCATGATGTTCTTGAAACCTCAACAGTTTTGGAAAACCTTCAATAAAAAAACCTAAGAGAAGAAGTTGACCATTTAAAAGGTGTATGTGCTACAAAAATGACATAAAAAAGGCATTGAGGCTCCAAGAACATTATCCTTCTGTAAGACCACTGCACCTGAACAGATACTCATATCAATATTATGATGTCCATGTACAGATGTGCACACACTTCTGCCAAAGTAACTACAGTAAAACATCAATACCTTCCCTTAGTGACTATTCATAGATTAGAATGACAAGTGACAGCAGATCCATCAGTCATACATTAGTCTACCCAATACAGGACCATGTGGAAAACACATTTATAATTATTCTTTTAAAAAAAAAAATCAAACAAACAGAACCCACGCCAACTAAAACTTTTAAAAGCAAAAAGACATAAATTGGAAGTATTGCTGAGAACATTCACGACAGAAGGGCAAACAGCACAGAACTGTCTGCACTGAAGACCATAAAAAAAAGACAAGAGGTATATTCTACCACAACAAATATCATGATTACATACTATAAGTAAAGACTGTGAGCTCACACAACTGAACCAAAGGGCATACAAAAAATCTTCAGTAGTTTTAGTGATCCTACGCTGGAAAAGGAAAGCACTAAGATCGCCCTCCAACTGAGTTATCAGCAGAGTTAAAAAACAGGCTCAGAGCAAACACATAATAGTAGGCAACAAAACCTTGAAATGTAAAGGTAAGCTAGCACAGTTACACAGCAGGAAGAGAAACCATGCACAAAAGATCCTTCAAAAAGCTGAAGCTGTGTTCTGATCAGAAAAACAGAGATGATCAAACACTGGCAGTGTAAAAATGTGAAAAAGCAAGTCTGCCCCGCCAAAAAACCAGCTTACAAAAGACATTGAAAAGTAGTAATAGACTTATTTTCAAACACCTTAGAAGCAAAGTCTGACAGAGTTTGTAGGTCTGTGAAAATTTTTATAAGTGCTCAGAGAATCAAATACTAAAACCAAATTAAATGTCTGCATGGAAGACACGGGGATGTTCCCATGGGAGAACCCTCATCGGCTCTAAAATAACTCACAGACCAACTATCTGAAACGTGGAGTCTATGAAACCTCTTGCCATAAGCCTGGAAAGGGCTGACATAACATCAGCTTTTCTTAAACTGGTTGTCAGTCCACTATCCGTCCAATATTCACATCAATACTTCAAGAAAAAACTGAGAAAACCCTAAGAAAGTAAGTTGGGGCAAGCGGTTGCCCAGATGGGTGTAATGAGAGAATAACCAACATGTTTTGTACAAGGAGAGGCCAAGTCTCTTAAAACCCCTGGGCTCCCATGAAGAAATCAGTGAGCACGTGGGCACAGAGGGCAATGTCTCTTGCCTATTTAACTTTCCAAAGGTACTTAATAGATTTTATCACAAACAGCTTGATCTCTCCAGCCCACCTCCAAAAGTAGTTAATCCAGGGAGCTAAAAGACAGTAAAATAAAAAAAGACCACAAGGCTTCACCCACGAGAGTGTAGGAGTTTGTGCTGGGACACAATGGCACGTGCCATGTGTCTACACTGTGAACAATCAGTCAAGCCCTGGCCACCCTTAAAGTGTCTTGGAAAGTCTGGGAAAGCCAGGAAGACACAAAAGTTACCAAAGTATATGACCACTTGTGTGTCAAGAACAGTAACAAAGCAGGTGCTGGCAGGGAGCTGGTTAAACACTCACTGACCTCTCTATGACAAATCCTGAGGAGTCACCATGTGGCAGAGCCAAAACACAAATGGAAGAACAATCCATAGTCAAAGGCAATTAACAACTTAAAGGAGAAAAGTCTACTGGAGACTCTTACAGGCAAAACAGATTTTCATCTGAAGAACATTTCCAGAGGGTGTTGATCTTTGGTTGCCCTTTTTTTCACACACTTCACTGAACATCTGTTGCTGGTCGCTATCATGGGCAGAACATTGGGTTAAACAGATCAAGTACAGCAATTCAATATTCCCAGCATTAAAAAGGTTACAAAAAAAAAACAAAAACAAACAACCCAAACCCAAGACCTTTCAAGCAATATGGAAATTGGGAGAATAAGTATGGACCCACAGAACACATGTCACTTCATAAAAAACAAAAGGAATCACTGAAGAAATCCCAAACTCAAAAGCAAATTCTATCTAGATACTAATTATGTAAATTCAGTGCACAGTCACTAAGACACAAGATTTACTATCTCAGGTTCACACAGGCTCAGTATTTCATAGACACAAATGCAAAGTCTATCATACTTAAATGTCAGGTTGTGTATTAGGAAATTTTAATAACATAGGCCAGGCATTTGTTTTTTTCTTACTGTAAACAGCAAATGACTACATCAAAGCTAATTAGCCATCTGCAATAATATTCAAAGGTGCTTTTTCCATGGAAGGTTGCTCTTTCACATTTACATACACCAACTCATTATCTTGAATCTTTAAGACCAGAGAAAGATCAATGGAAATAGCTTGAAAAAAAGCAGGTAATTTTCAGGGTCAGATACCTATATTTTATCATTTAGAGACTTCACATCATCCATACAATATCAGAGAGGTCAAATTCATCTCCTGATTTCAAGTAGTGCTATGCTAGAAGTTGTCTGGCTAATGGGCTGCACCCAAAAAGTAGATCAGGTTTCCAGATCACAGGTAGAAGAGAAAAACAAGATTAAAAACCTTGTCTGAGGGGAGGAACTTTTAACCACCCTACTCTTATCAATATGATTCTAAGTGAATTACTCAGCCCCACAGGGAGCTGTCCATTCCAGAGAACCATCTGATGGTCAGCTGTATCAACGGTAATTATAGAAGTTTTTCTTCATGGATATTTGGCAATTTAGAATTGAAATTATTTTGGCTTTAAGGAGTTGGCAAACAGTGATTTAAGCTACTTTCCCCAAAGAACACAGAAAAAGTGCAAAATTATACGACATCAGTTAAGTCAGTTTTAAAGGTTCCCTTTGCAGAATCTACAGTGATTTTTACAGATGCACAGTGACAAACTCATTTAAAACATATACATTCAAAGAATCATAGGAAGCCTAGGTTGGATCTGTTCACCCTCCTGTACATCATGCACATGACTTGGGATATAAGGAGCTGATCCTGACACTTCCCAAAACACCCAGAATTTCCTATGAGCTTTGAAGAGCTCAACATTCTACACAGTTGCAGTTGCACAGGTTTTGATTATTATTAAATCTATAAATTTTTTTGTAAGATGCTCTTAGTCTGTTACTATTGTGTAAAGCTTCAAGAACATCTTTGACACTTGATGAGTTCAAGATTTCACATATGACACTGATCCTCACATCAGAACACTTTTTTTTCCCCTAAAGGGATAGTTTTGCAGAAGTAAAAGCAGCAAAATAACAAACTAGTCCTTTGTCTTGGGGGTGGAGAACATCCAGTAACACTCAAAAGCCCAGGAAGGAAGGTATCACAGTAAGAGAAAGTCTTAAGCAGGAAAAATAAGCCAGAGGTTGTTGGAAATTTGCTAAAAAGCCCAAGTTCTAAATGACATTTACTTTTTCAGGCTTCCAAGAACTACAGCTCTTCTGAATCACCACAACAGTAACATTACAAAGATGTTGGAATTCCTGGACTTGTCCCATACCAATAGTCATGGAATAGGCATAGATTATACTAAATCTGGCATGGAAAGAGAGAACTACCGATAACGTAAGACTAACACCACCACAAGAGCAGGAATTTCTGTGCCAGGAAGAGATAAAACTGAGAAACCTGAAGTTCATGCTTAGACACAAGTCCATTTTTTACTGTAGATTCCTGCCCTGCCAAGTGATAGCACAGCTGAATTATTTAACACATTCTGTATTAGGTTTCCACCACTATTTTATTACTATACAGATGTCTGCATAACCAGCCTTCAATTGGTTACATTCCCTGAGAGAATAAGAGAAGAGGAAACCATCTGATTTTCATTAGCATTATTTGAAAGATATTACATATAAAAACAATTACTTACCCTTGTGGGTGAGAGCTCCAGTAACATCTAATACCCCTCCCAAGTATAAAGCTCTCATTTTGCCTTATTTTTACCAATCAGACAGAGCAGGATAGTTCCATTTTCAAATAATTTACAGCTTAAAAGGACAGGATGAATCTAAATGTACTGAAAGACATGGAATTCCATACCGTGCATAGCGTGCTTTGGACCAGAGAGGAGCTTCACCAAGGCCCAGAAGGCATCTTCTTCATTCATGTACATAAGGAGTAAAGCTGTGATCTGGCTCATTCCCTGACAGTATCCAACTTCCTGAGAAGCAGACAGTGAAAACATTAAAATGCTGGAAACAAAAAACCCGTAACCGTGAGCTCTTAGTTTTCCTTTCAGTCAGTGGACATCCCTGTCCTGATGGCATAGGGTCCCTAATTGTAACAGCACCACACACACTTCATATTTGAACATTAAAATGTTGACAGACAGAGGGAACTATGCACAACCCAACCCTCCAGCTGAAAAGTAACCTGAAAGTACTGATTGTTCATTAGAACTCACTACTGATGCACAAATCTTGGCCAGCACTAATATTTTCATAACTGCACCATCTTACTCTCCAAACAGAAATGTTTCCATTTAATTGTAATTTGTGGTTTGGTTTTTTTTTTTCGGGGGGGGGCAAAGGATCTGGCTTTGTTTAGGCTTACAGTCAGGGCACCACCTGATAAGCACAGGATTTGTCAAGAGTGACCTGTAACTAAACCTGCTGAAGTTTAGCAGCCCAATAATCAGCAACTGCAATAAAGAAAAATTTTATTGCTCCAAAAACTGAACTCCAGTATTTCCTCTGCTATTAATTTTGACTTTTATGGCAGGAACCAACTGTCACCATCATTCAGATACTCAGATAACCCCACTAATAAAGTATTTGTAACGACATTGACTTAATTGTTGATTAAGTTTTTTCAGGTTTACAAGTTCTTAGCAGACCTTTTGCTCTAGAGACAAAACCAAAGCTTAAGAACTGCTGCACCTTAAGAGGAAAAACACAGCAACGTAAGTGCAAAATAAAAACTTCACTGCAGTACTCCCATCATTACACTTTAATGGTTGATTTTAAACAGTATTTTTCATGCAACTTGAAAATACTAGTCCAGTGTTTCATGGGAGGTATATAAAGGCCAGACAGAAAGGTTACAGTTCCTAGAACTTTAGTGGAGGGGGGAGGAATCAAGCAAAGCAGTATTTAATTCCAGTAACTGCTTAATCTCACTTTCCTCTTCTGAACTTTAAGTATTTTAACATTGAAGTCTCAGGAGTTGCTGATGGATATGAAATGCAAGATGTATGGAAATGCCCAAAATGGGCTCAGAGAACGAGGGGATATTGCATTAAAAGCACAGTTAAATGTGGACATGACAGCATTTCATTTTTTTTCTACTTTTAGCACAGAGCAAAAAGACATTACAACATACAGAAGTTCTTAACCCTTATGAGAGAGTCTGGAAATCCCACTCTAATAAATCCCCATCCAGGGCTGCAGCCAATACCCAGGGCTTAAGTAAAGAAGGTGCAACCTTTAAAGGCATTTTCCATTTTGCAGAACCTTTCAGGTTATGAAATATGCCTGCTAAGTCCAACATGCATCTTTTTCCAGTATTTTCCTCCCCATCATTCAAATGAACAGGAGACAGATAATATAATGGGGGGAAATATCAGTGCGTAATAGTCCAGCACAGCACAAATTCATTATTCTTAGCGGACACAACACTGAGCTTCAGCCAAACTGTAGCCACAGTTCAGTCTGTCCAATGAGATAATCGAGATGCTTTATTTTAACTTCAGCTCAAAACATGACAACAAACAAATTATCTGTTTCTATATACTTCCAAAGGTCTCTGAAATGTTTGTTAGGGTTTTTTTTAGGGAAAAAGAAGATGGAGATACAAGTTATTATCTTAAAGCACGTTCAGAGAAACTAGATTTAAGTGTGGAGGCACACAACTTACCGAATTATATATGGAATATGCAGCTAAAACATGGAACAAAGATTGCTGCCTGGAGAAATAAGAGCAGAAAAAGAAAATACTGTAATGCTGTCTTTTGTAAAAACAGAAAAACCTAGAAGTAGTGAACTGTATTTTGGAAATGTGTTTCCCCAATTTAACTTGTCTAGCACAAAAGAACACAATAAACCACATTCACAATGATAAGCACTTCTGATTTCAAGCCAATTTTGTAATTACCACCTTTATGATGTTTTCACATGTTCAAAGGTTTCAAAAAATACCCCTAGAATTTTGAGAAGGCAACAGTCTGAGATCATCACTTTTACAGGCAGGTAAAGTGAAACACACGATGAGCTGCATTTCAAACACTGATTTATTCTGAATGCCAAAACTGAACCCCTCCAGACCTGACTGCCGTGCTTGCAGAACACAGAACCAACAGCTGTGACTGATTCCAAACAGATATGGAGAAGCGAAGATGTGAAATACACAAAGCAGCCACAAAGGTCTCTCCATCTTGGCACCCAAATTAAAGTCCTCTCTGGTGACTGCTACTGTCAAACTGAAGCAAAGCAACAGCAACTCTGACTTGGCATCCTGTGCTCAGTCCTCTGCTTCAGAGTTAGGACCTCAAAAAGCTTTGTAATGGCTTTTTGCTCTCTGTAAACAGTCTAACCTGTGAAGGTAACACGACAACAAAACAAGAAACCAACCAACACAACTCTGCTCTTCTCAGCTGGGCCACCAAAGTAAGGGTGGAGAGGCCTTATAATGAATTTTTCAACTCACACCCACTTTTTGTGAATTTTTCCAGGAGGGCTGCATACCTGAGTGTCTACTTTTGTCTACAAGTAAAACTGCTAAAATTTAACTGCTGAGTTTTGCATATTGTTCTCTTTACTGTCCAGCAAAGTTTTCTCCCTGTCACTAATCAATGTATGAAAACAGATATTAGCAGGCTAAAAAAGGGAAGTCTAAAGGTGCTTACTTTCTATTGGGAAGAGGATGAATACTTGGAAAAACTTACCTAAAACTCTATATTATAGCATTTCTGTTTGCCCTCTTCAGAACTGAAGTTTAGCCATTCTTGAGTAACCAAGGAGAAGTGTAATCTAAAGTACTAGACATTAAGCTGGAGTCTTATTTTACAAGGACAAATTAATACGTCCCAAATGTACACAGGAACCTCCTGTATCCTCAGGTGACCACACGAAACTGAACATAAGAGCTCAATCTCATTCACAGTAACATACATAAAATAATGGTAATTTTAATACTATTTACACTAGATGATACCACTAAAGAGGGAACCTTCAAAGACATACTGTCTACTTAAAAGTCAAACAAGCTATTGACACACCCAGGGGACTTTATTTCACTGCTATGTGAAATGATTTCTGAATTTTTCATCGAGGCATCGCTGGAAATGCATAATATATGTACAGCAATTCCAAGATCTGTTCCAAGTGTGAAATTGCTTTAGGCAGCCAAAGGCTTTCCTGTGGACTCTGAGGGCACGCTTACAACACAGCCACAGGGACCGGAGCCGGCTCTGGTTGTGTTAACCCCACACCGATGGAGCAAGGAGCTTCTGCTGACATGTCAAAGGTGTCCAGAAATGCAGCGAGCCCCAGAGCAGCACAGACAGCGTGGGGGGCACCGAGCCCGTCCCACGGAGCGAGGCCCAGCAGCTCCAGCACAGAGGGATCTGAACTGCACCAAACAGCTCAGCCTGGGAACCCCTGCTCTGGGCTCCTTCCTTACAGCCACCACAGAAACTCCCCTGATGGAGAATTTTCTCACAAAAATATCCAGAAGAATAATAATAAGAAAATGGTTCTTTTATTATCACATTGAAATCCACAGCTCTGAGTACTGCATTTTGAAAATAGCAGACTACCAGAGAATCTGCCTTGGCAAGAAAAGGAGATTAAAAACTGAACCTAATACAGGGAGAGAAGGGAAAAAATACCCTCTTTATCTCAGCAGGGTGCTGATGCTGCAAGCTAGCAACAATGCTGATGTTTGTATCACCACTTTTTTCACTATTAAGCATTTTTAAAGATGACAGCTGCCTAATATTCCTCATCCAATGCCAGTAAAAAAAAAAACAAAACCATAACCAAAACAACATTTTGAAGAAATCAAAAAGCCTTATGGCCTACATTTGTAAATAATTAAATGCTCACATATAAAAATACTGCTTTTTTAGGTTCTGAATTAGATAGTAGAAGAAGAGGAATACAAAACCCAAAGCAAGGCTAAAATCTTTGGGAAGACAAATGTTATTAGAAATGTTAGAAGTTATTTTTGAAAATAAATAGTTAAATAAAACAATCGCATTGTAAATCTTAATGTATTAGCTTGGAATTCCCACCCATTTGTATTTACAATACCTGAGACTCTTTTCATTAATATGAAACAAGATGAGAACAGCTTAGAAATGGTTTTCTTGGGAACACCACTGACGCCCTCGCAGTAAGGGAAAACCAGTTAGCTTTGTGTCAGCAATCAATTACATCACTGCCCAGAAAGAATCCCACTTTGGAAGTCTGGAGCTCCCATTTCCCGGGCTGAGGAGGCTCAGGGCAGAGCAGCAGCCAGTGTTCAGACATGCAAAGCAAAGCATGTACTTCAGTGTACTCACTTCACACCGTATCTGTCCCGGAACATGATGTGGTCCCTGTACGTCCGATTCACGTCCAGGTCAATCTGCCTGATGAAGGACGAGCACCCTCGCGCCTGCCACTTCAGTTTCTGGGCAAACAGGGGAGAACACACACAGAGTTTAAAACTGGGAGCTCTAAAACACCTGAAACCTGCCTGACTGTACACCTGTACTGAAGCATTTGCCACCACGTGATTTGAAACAATGCAGAATTGCAACTCACATGATAACAATTTTAACTTCCAAAACATGCAGATAAATGTACGAATTCTAGAGTCAGGCACAGTCACACAGCGGAGATGTAAAAAGACACTTCTTTTTTGACACATCAGTCACTACCCATATTTAAGGCTGTTTCAGCATTTCAAATTTCTTATTGCCATTTCTCAGGCAGGCACAGCACTGGAGAAAGACAGAAAATTAATTTTACTACTCAAGAACAAGAACCTGAGATCCAAGTGCTCCAGACTGGACTTTCAGCAAACAATTTAGTGTGGTTTTCACACTTTTCCTGCCTTTTTCTCTAAGCAGAAGTAGTTGCTACATAGCTGCCAGTTATTATCTAAGTATAGATAATGGACATTTCTCCAGTAATTTCCTCTGTCTTTCTGTTCTAATCTAATTCAGCTGTAGAATATGTCTACTTTAGCACTTGCTTTAGTGTTTTATAATTAAATCCATTTTTGTAATTGAATACTTAGGAAGCTTACACAGGTTAGATTGACGCCTTATTTTCTGCACTTAAAATAATTTTCTCTTGACATTCATTCATTTATTCTCACTTCTTCCCCTGAAAGTTGAGTTTACAAGACCCTGAATTCAACATGCTATTTTCAAAACATTACACCAGAGTAGGCATTATTAGAGAATCCCACAGAAAACCAAAAGGCAGAACTCTACAGATTCTGGTTGCAAGAAAACAAGAATAAAGACAAGAATAATAAAAATAAAGGGATCAAACAGGGACCAATAAAGTGCATCAAGTCTGCTGAAAACAACCAGAAGCTTCAGGCACCTGTAAATCAATGAACCAAGGGTAGCAGCCATTAACCAACTCAGCACTAACCACAATCTCAGCCACATGCACTTTGCAGGATAATTTAAACTAATAGCACCCAGAATGATTCGTCCCCCAGACAGACCAAAAGGAAGCAAAGTTAGAGTTTTAAGGTGAAAATGGGTAGTTTTAAGGTGGCATAAGAGCCTACTTCTTTAGGAAAAGAAGCACCCTGAGCCCTTGTCATCCTGGCAGCTTCCCCTGTGAGTGAACAGAAAGGGGATCAGAAGTTTGAGGAATAGAAAGGACAGAAGATTAAGAACTGGAAGAGAGAACTGAAAGAAGCTGTTTGACCTACAGCAAATAAGCATATTTTCCTTTTACATTTAAGGTGTGTAATTTGTACGTGATACTTGCAATGAGCAATGTTAATATCATTGCAGGAAATGGGAAAACAAAGCAGCAAAATGAGCTTATCACAAATAAACAAACCAGGATAATGATGGAAGAAACTCTTTCTACTTCTATATCTGAACTACAAACACTTCTTTGTTTTGCATTGAGCATTAGATGGCATTAATCATTTCTGAAATTAACCTATTCTTAAATACTTCTTGTTTTACTCAGCATTCTTTCCCACAACTACATTATTCAGCATTAACTCTTTTATCCCTTTTGGATCTGCCACTAGTCTTACTTGGGGAGTTAAAAAAGCCTATAATAGTCAGAAAGACCAACCTGTCAAACTAAAGAGCAATAAATAATTTAAGAGGAAGATCACAGACACCAAAGTTGAGATAACATCAATGTCAACATCGATCTTTCACGACTACACAGGATTTCTTGTCTACTCACACCCGAAGTCTCAGTTCCAAAAAAGCGCTATTGAAAAATGTCAAAATCAAACCAGCAATGCATTTCCTTGAAACTCTGGACATTACTCCTTTAAAAGGCAGTGAATATTAAAATTCCTGTGGGGAAAAAACGAAACACTCTAGAATACTAAACTGCCTTTCTGTTAGGCTAGTTCTCCTATAATCCTTTAGCAGAGAGGAAAAGACAGACTTTTAAGGATTTGATTCCCCTTCTGCCTGACTTGTGAGCCTGCACAGGAACCTCTACTCTTCCCTCTTGGATCTGAAGTTCAGCTCTGATGGCAGCAGCTGTATTCACAGCCACAGAGAAACCAAGAGTTAGCAGGGGAAAATTTAGAGGAACATGACCACAGTAATTCAGAGTTTGCTTTAACTGCTTCTCAGGCTGAGGAAGGGGACTCAAGGGTACCACAGCTCTTTTCCTCACATTCCAAGTAGGAGATACACTTCAGTGATGGATTTATGCCTGTGAAATTTGGTGGGGTTACCATCCCATCACCCGTTGCACCTCTGAGAATATAATCAAGTAGCCAGGCAGTGCTTTGGAAAGGACAGCTAAGCTTCACCTGGAGAGGAGATGGCACAAAGATAGCCAGCTTGTTCTGGATTTTCCAAGATCAAGGCACCATCTCTTCCAGAACACTGGAATTTGTTAACTGAATATCAGTAAAGAAGGTACTTCCTTAACAGACATTTTTCAAAGAGCTGTAGTTTCCCAGGCTTCTGCCTTCTTACCTGACAGGGGATTTTTCTTACTTTATTTTGCTTTGATTTTAGAAGGGCTTTTGCAAGTGTTTGAGGATGGGAAAAGAAATGGAAAAAGATCAAAATAATTCCATGAATTACAGAAACAAAAAATAAGCCAGAAAAGTGCTTTTCAATATATAGCTTTTTTCCTAGCTAAAACAAACAGGAGAGTGCAATGTAATTTCCAATTTATTTTTTAAAGCCACATAACAGTTTAATAAGCCTGTAGTTTCAGTATCTGATATTTTTTCTAATTAATAGTAAGTGGAAAGTCTACAAACTCACATTATACAAGTCTTTCATTTCTTCCTTCATTTTAGGGACATCAAGTAGTAAAGACCAGACTTGTCCTCTGAACTGCAGGGGGATTCCTTTATAAATTCTCCTATGAAACTGTAAAAACAAAAGAAAATATAAATGCAACACAATCCACAATGCCCTGAACAGAAGGAACAGTGATGTACAACATGCTAAAGAGAAAAATGCAATTGCATCAAATGTCCCAGCAAAAGGATGAATTGCTGGGGACAAAGGGTTCCAGTGTCTTTCAGGGACTGGAAGTGCCCACAATGCCATCTGGGAACTCCTCCCAGAATCCAGAGGCACAGGGACAAAACAGGCCCACAGGCCAAACCTGTGCAGGTGAAGTTTACAGAGCAGGATTTTTGCACGTCCATCAAAATTGCATCACCTTTGCTGAGCAAATTTTGCAATTTACACCCCAAAAAAATCAAATTCTTGGCAACACAGTATTTCAGGATACACCACAAATAACTCACTCTAATGACAATCTATAAATACAAATGGTGAAAGGCAAGCAGCAATATCACAGAGATTACCAGTAAAAAACCAAAAGCAGAGCTGATTTTGAATGCTTGTGAAACTGCAGTGGTGTGCTGAAACGTACCTATGCAGTGAAACAAACTGGGAGATCACAAACACACCCCCCCGAATTTGCCATTTCTAAAGCTAACAGATCTCGATTATGTTTCTAAACTGATCATCAGTTTTCTAAAGGCATATTAAAGCATTTTCACAATAACAACATAAAAACCACAAAAAATGTTCTCTTTCAGGAGACACGTCTACAAAAAGGAAACACAAAGAGAGAACTCTGACAAAGAAAATGAACCATTCTAAAGTTATGTTTTTATCAGTATTTTAACAATTACACAGGAAGACAATTAGATTTAAAAGAGAACAAAAACACAACCGCTCTCCAAACAATTTATTCTTTGCATTTATTCTACAATGCAAGTTAGACTTTAAAATGCCAGTGGAAAAAGTTATCACTTCCTTTGAACATTTTTATAGAAGTTATGTTTGCAACATAAGAAATATTTTAAAAGAAATGTCCTACTCAAAGACAGGATCATTTTTCTTTTCATGTATTTCACATCTCCACTTTAGGAAAATTAATGAACCCCTTGTTGCAGTAAATTTGCAAACCTCCTGCTGCTTGGGATATATCAGATCTTTAAAGGTGCCTTTAATGCCTGCAAGGATTTGTGTCTGGATTTTAGAATCTGAAGCTCTTGCACAAGTAAGGTTATGACTTTTTTTTTCCCCTCTTGTTCCTTTTACAAATGAAAATTTTAAACCTGTATAAGATACAACAGCAATCCTGGAGGCTGTCCACAAAAAAAGTGTTGTGCTTTATAGAGAAAACTTTGCTGCTTTAGTACTAAGAATCTATAGCAGCTACACTTGCAGCGTTAGCACAGCTTTGTCAGTACAGTTTCTTCTCTAAGGATAAAGAACAACACACAGAGCTACAAAGCAGCCTCTCTACAGATGGATATCCAGACCTCAGGTCACCTGCAGAATGTCAGTGTGTGGCAGCCCAGACACAAGGGTAACTGCCCGTGAGAGAAAACGCAGCCTCGGGAAAGCCAAACAAAAGCAGATGCAGTGACCTCTGTCCCCAGGGACAGGCAGTTCTACTCCTCAGACCCACGGGACAGCAGCAGAGCACCTTCACAACAAACACTTCTGCCAGTTAACTGGGATTTTGTAACTCGTTTTCAAATGTCTTCAAGAACAAAAGTTTGTTAGTGAAGAAAACTTGTCTGAAGAATAAATTCTCAGGACTACTGTTGTAAATTAAAATTTTGGGAGAAGGTCAGGTGGATATCAAAGGACAGAAATAATCCTTTGTAATAATAGCTTCTTATCCAAATAGAATCAAAATAATTCAAACCATCCAGAGTGTGGAGTTGTTCCAGGTTTTTGGGGGAGATAAAACTGAAGAAGAACCACCAGTTTCAGAGGTGTCCATGACATTTACAGTTTTCCCATCTTCTGTGGTGCCTGGATTGAAACAGCCAAACTCTAGAAGTGTCCTTGAAGCAGTAAGCAAAAACTAAGATAGAGAATTGTGGAAGGGATTTTTACAGAAAAGTTTGAAAATGAGTTGGCAAATATAACTTTAAAAAGAGTGGAAAGGGCAGAAACACCAGCACTTTCATCAGCCCACCACAGATACGTCAAAAAACCCAGGAGGAAAGCAAACATTTTCAGTAGTGAAGTTCTGAATTATTGCACTACCTGACAGAATAAACCCAAATAACATTCACAGCTCCTTGCAAACCATTTTAGATCAGCATTCAGCTGACTCTGCTATTCCAACGATTCTTTTATTGAGGCAGAGAAAAAGCTCTCAGTCATCCCAAGTCATTACTAGATCCTGCCTAGAGACTCAGAGAACACAAGACCAAAGACGTTCACTGTCTACCAGATACAGGAGAGAGAAAAGCCACTCAGGAACACAACCTTTCATGGCACAGACTCCAATGAACTACCCCAGGCACCAGAAGGTGCTGGGGGTCACCCCTCTGGGAAGCAGCTTGGCAGAGGAGGACCTCTGGGTCCTGGTGGACACCAAGGTGAAGAAGAGCCAGCACAGTGCCCTTGAAGCAAAGTTGATTAAGGATATCCTGGGCTGGTTTAGACAAAAGCATTCCCAGCAGGTCGAGGGGGGTGATCCTTCCCTCTGCTTGGCAGTGGTGAGGCCACACCTGGAGAACAGTCTCTGGTTCTGGGCTCACCAGTGCAAGACAGACATTGCAAAGGGCTACAGAGAGGAAGGGACTTGATCATCCCTGCTGTGAGGAAAGGCTGAGAGAGCTTAGACTGTTCAGCCTGGAAGACAAAAAGCTCAGGAGGATCTTATCATTGTGGATAAACACCTGAGGGAGGGTGCAAGAGGACAGAGCCAGGCTCTGTTCAGTGGGGCCCAGTGACAGGACCAGAGGCAATGGGCACAAACAAACAGGAGATTCCCCTGAACATCAGGAAACACTTTTTTCACTGTGAAGGTGCCTGAGCACTGGCACAGGTTGTGGTGTCTCCATTCTTGGAGGTACTCAAAAGCCATCAGGACATGGTCTGTAGGGGACCTGCTTGAGCAGGGGGCTGGACCAGGTACCTCCAGAGGCCCTTTCCAACCTCAACCTTTCCGTGATCCTTTCTGATACTGCAGTTTTATGAAAATAACACTGCTGTGCTGCATCTTGGGGAGTGGGGGGGAACCCACACACACTTCACAGCAGAATTCAGTTCTTATAACCATTCAGCCACCAAAATATAGATGAGCAAACTGGTTATTAGCTAACTGCATCTCTTTACCATAAGCACTATACTAGTGCCCTCTGCTGTCTTTTATTTCCATATGCAATACAAGGTTGAAAATCTGTTGAGAAATACTGGTTGGGTCTATATACTTGCAGAACCTTAATATACTCTTCTGCTCTCTGAATTAATAATTAAAATAAAAAGTAAAAAATTCAGCAAGCTACTTATTCCTCTGCATCTCAGGAGATGAAATAATGAGTCAATCTTCAATAAATTCTTTAAAATTAAGGCTTTCCTAAGATAATAGCTCAAAACAAAGCAAGTCTATAAACTCAGAGTTCAGATAAAAATGTACATCTATGAAAGCATGCATCATTCAAAGACTGGGGCTATGGGATCTGGGATGTTTCCATCAGCACAGGACATAAAAACCGAGAAAGTTATCATTGATATATATAACTATATAAACACAGGATACATAATAATACAGGTTCAAGTCCTGTATCACATCTAAGCTGATATTCAGCCAAGTACAACTGTCAAATTCTTGCAATTATTACTAATATTGTTGATCCTGAAGCAGATAGGACAAATGGACTCTAGATGAGGTCTTGTCACTGGGGAACTCAAAAGGAGC
Source organism: Sclerurus mexicanus (assembly GCA_013396755.1). Taxonomy (NCBI): domain Eukaryota; kingdom Metazoa; phylum Chordata; class Aves; order Passeriformes; family Furnariidae; genus Sclerurus; species Sclerurus mexicanus. The sequence continues at coordinate 1,744,364 of VWZF01006451.1, read as the reverse complement.
TTCTCATGCAAAAAGGAATAGGACCTGTAAGCTTATAGAATATACAGAACAAACTAAAACCCTTACAAAGCAAAAAGAAAACCACCTTCTCAAATTTGCAACACTCTAAATTAGCTATCATCTCAAATAACAAAGTTCATAACTTCCAAAATTCAATGCTGCCTCCATAAAAAAAAAATTGGAAAAAATATAACCTCCCCTTCCTTGCCCGGCCCCAACCTCTCCAGCTCATAAACCCAAGTGGCTCCTGGACAAGAAATGAGGCTGCTGTCACACAGCACCAGCCTGAGCAGTGAAGTGTCATCATTGCTCCTGCAAGATGTAAAACTGGTTTTCTTGAAAATAAAACTTTCTCAGCTGTGGCAGGAAGAGCTGCACAAGCAGCAAAGGGACTCTGCCACCTCAAAAAGAATCAGTGATGAGAAGCACAGGAATTAAAATCTGAAGGCTCACAAGAAAGTATATTTATAATGAAAAGAAAATATATTTATAAAGGCTGCTGCCTTTAGAGGTTCTTCGGCTCCTGTGGGTTGCCTAGAAGGAAGAAAGACTGCAAATACAAGAGTTGCTCCTTCTCATTCAAAAAAACCCAGGAATGCAAAGAGGGTTCTTCATTAAGACACTGTGTTCAGACTCCAAACGAAGTGGAGACTTGATTATTACACTCTGTGTGAATGCCAGAACAGCTGGAAACGGCAGCTACCCTGATTGTTTCTCTTCTTCCTTTCCCTCTCAATTTAGGCAACTTCAATCACACATAGATGAAGGCAGACAGGGAAAGACAGAAATACTTTGGCGGAAATACTCAGATGGGAATACAACATATAACAGTTTTATTTAATCTTTCCTGAAAGTTATGATCATAGTAAGCCAGGAAGGATTTACTATCTGTGGGTGGTTGATTGTACCCTGGACTACTAAGCAGTAGAATACAAATAGGAAATAAAAGCGCAAGCAAGAGAAAGACCACATTGAAACACAAACTTTGCTGCTCTGTGACACTTCCTGCATAAGAAGTGACTGATGGGGAGATGAAAGCTTTGTTTTGACAAATATCAATCACGCAAAGACACTAGGGCAGTTACACACTTCAGAGACCGGGGTCTGTAAGAATCACAACTTCCCTGAAAAAGATGCCTAAATAATCACACAGGAATCAAGGAGTTTTCTACACAAAGAGGAACTGAGGCAAAAGCACCGGGAGGCCTCTGTGAATGAATGAGGAGTGCATGGGCAATCTCCAACAGAAAAGCGAAACCCATGGGGTGTGAGGGGAAGCAAGGACAGGCAGCCTGGGAGGAATGCAGAGAGAGGAAAGCTAAAGCCCTGACAGAACTAAACCTGGCCATGGACATCGAGGTCATCAAGGAAAGCTCCTCCAGGAATGTCCATGATCAAACAGCGTGAAGTTCCCAGAGGCCTCACCTCTTTCTTGAGAAATTCTTCTGCAGTAAAGATCAGGGAAAGATGTGAACAGAACCATCTCACACGCACGCACAAACACACATCAGCGTGTTAATGTTTTCTCATTCATTCTTCTTGTGAAGTTACGAAAGAAAAACTAAGGAAGCAGCCATAGGCAGCTCTGCAAGAGTATTAGATGAGAACTATATTTTGCAATTAAGCATATGACAGTTTGGGATAATGCAATCAAATATACGGGTTCATTTAGAGTATGTGTACAGGATGAATAGACCCCTGCAAGGCAAAACTCTCAGCTGTACATTATGAAGGCTCATTGCAAACAGGCTGTGTGAAGTCCTGTATTTTGTACACACCTGCTGTACCCCTGGGACCATGACCTTCTTGAGTCTCCCTTGTGCTTTTTTTAAGACCACAAGTGACTCTTAAATATACCATTTTCCAAAACCAAGTCATCACTACCATCATACTCTATAATCCTACAACATCATCACTGTTGTTGCTGCTGCAGTGTTCCCTTCGGTGCAGTTTCTAAAGAACACTGATTTCAGGAGCAACCTGACTGCACAGGAACCATGGCAGTGTCAGGTGAAGTGAGTCTTCTAACACATTTTCTTTAGCAATTTGCTCCTCTAACATTAACCACTTTATCCAGTCAAGTGAAGACAGAAAGGAGAGTCACAAACTGTTGTTGCAACTATTGGTTCCATGCTCCAAGAATGCGAGCATGGAAAGCTGGTGCACTCTCCCCACACACTTCCAGACAAAAACTGTCTTTAATTGTGAGTTTTGCACAACGCTTAGAACGTGGCCAGGCTTTTCATAAAGAGCAGTGACAAATAATGTCTGGCTTTCCATTGCCTGGGAGGAGGCCACCACTGATTCTTTATCCTGTACGTTCTGGTTCACTTACCACATAAGATGTGAGAAAGAATAAGGAAAACACCCTTGTTTTTTAAGTCTCATGTGCTCCACTAGAGCTCAACAATGAGTGAAAATTTTTCCTAGCCTCAAGCAGAGTTCATCCCTTCATGAACATATTGAATTATTCCTGCCACTATTTATAGTTCAGCCTGTAATTTGCTACATGAACTGAAACTCTTTCTGCTCAGCTGCTCTGCTACACCTTCTGCGTGCCTGGCGAAGAGAGGATTATTTAGCTCAGTCAGTGTATCATGGACCGTCGTCACCGATGGCTGAAGAGCAAAACCATTGCCATAGTTGTTACTGTGGTACCTGAATGGTCATATTTAACATTCCCTTGGCAAAGTAGCTGTTGCACAGATTTATATTTTTATCATCCCTTTGACTTGGGAACACAGTGGATCTTCAAATCACCTTTTTGCCACAGTAAAGAAACAAAGCCACAGGTGTTATAAGCTCCAGCTTCTCCTTCCAGAGAAGATGACAGGACAGAAAGTAGGGTTATAAGAAAAACTTCAGAAACAATTAATTATTTTTCATGCATTCATGTCATATTTTAAGAAAATGGACTTTCTAGCTTCTTAGCTATAGTCTGAAAAACATCAACCCACTGGCTTTGGTTTTTAACAGAAGCAAAGTGCAAGACACAGCTAGTAGGATCAAGAACACAGGGAATGAGCAGACAGAATAAGGCAGGGACACACCGAGGGAATTTCACCCTCTACCTGACTCGCAGTATCTCAGCTCCCTGCTCATCAGGCTCACAGACATTCTGGCCTCAACCTCTCCCTTCAGAGCTTTCAACTTTGCACAGAGAACTTACTGAAGCAAAAGGCCAGTAAGGGAGTAAGGGAACACTGCAGGCCACTCACGTGGCAGTAACCTGGGAGGAGCAACAGGTGTCCTCTAGTCCTCAGCAAAACACAGGTGGATCAGCAGCATCAGAAAATACACACACAATCCCCAACACAAAATGCAAGTTTTAAACCCTAAAGAGGGGAAGAGGGAATGTGAATTTGGGAACCTCATGTTCCGAGCATTATCCACCAAACAGCCACAAGACAAGCTATGAAAACCTCCCCAGAACAGTGTTGGGAATACAGCCTCTCCAGCAAGCTTTTTCCCAGATGAGATTTTTACATAATTTTAAGATGACCAAGACTATAACTGCAGCAAATAAACTATGCACATCAAAGTCCCTGCCCAGCTTTTAAAGCAAGTAAAAGTACCCAGTGTTCAATGGCACACGTAACATAACCCACACTCTCTACAGATTCTTTTGCAGACATTAACACAATTCCTTGCATTTGACCACCAATTTTGGTGGGTCATTATTTTTACTATTGGGCTATGATGTATTTTGCTTCTTGGAAGACTAAAAAGCCTTTTTCTTTCAGTGTGTGCTTCGGGTTTTTTCAGATATCAAACACAGGCAATCTAACTCCAGGGTACACATCCACCCAGAAGTGACAGCCAATGACAGAAGATTGCAGAACTTTACCTTGTCACTATTCTTGTATTTTTCCCAGCTTTTCAGCATCTTAAGCCATTTTGTAGTTCTTTCAATTTCAAGGTGCTTTTGCTGAAAAGGAATTAGAAATTTTCATTATTTTAAAAGTTAATGCATTTTAAATTATCTATGTTTTCCTAAAAGCACTGAGAAAAAGTTTAATAGAGCATCATGAACATTTTATCCAGTCATCTAAGAACAGCAAAAAGAGTAACACCTGTTCACTTAAAACAGCCAACCAAAAATAAGCACAAACCCTTACTTTCAGCACTGTGGAAGAATTTTTAAGAGGAATTTCAATACAAACTTACTAAGTTTCTTCTCTACACATTTTTGACAAGTAAAAAAGCCTTCAATTAATTTTTACACTCAGCAGGTTTTCAGGCAAATAATTCCTGCTGAACTACTTAAAAAGTTAGTTGCCTTTGAAATTCTCTTCTTTACCCAGACTTGCCCTAAACATAACCAGCCTCTGTTTGCCAGTGATCACACAAACCATCCCCTCTTAAAAGGCACAAAGTTAAAAAGGCACAAAATACATGAACAAAAACGAGTGTACACAACAGCAAGAAGGGGGAGTAAGTATTATTTTTACAGCCCAGTTTGACGTTTTGCAAAGAGTCTCTGATCCTGTTAGAAAGTTAATAGCTAACTGTGTGTTTTTACATTGTTTTAATGACACTAATCCAACTCTTTCATAATGCTCTGGAGCAGAGGATCCACACTGGAAAGGTTAAAGCAGAAGTGTCTGTGTGGCTATTGTTTTCTCATCAAAGGTGAATAAAAACAAATATTTCATTTTGTTGTAAAGGACAGCCCTTCTACTTCCAGCTTCAAATCCCGGGCTTAATAAAGACAGGAAGGACATTCATATGGTTAGAGATTCAACCTGGTAACAATGTGAAAGTTTCATTTTAAAGCTCTGCAGGAGACTGAAAATTTATTAATACTTTCATAAGTATTTATAAAGTCAAATTATATCTGAACTACTGAGGGAAATATAAAAGAAAATCATTACTTATTATCTCCATAGAATCCAAATTTTCTTTCTAGCTTTTACCCATCAGAATCTGTGCATTCTTTCTTGGCTATCAATGCAACAAAAAAAACGGGCACAGAACTCCTTTCATTCAGGAGCCAAAGCCTTGCACGAGCAGAACTATGACTGGATGACCATTTTTGTCCACCCCAACCATGAACTGTCCTGGAAATAACTTAAAAACCCAAAAGAACTGATTTTTTTTGTTTGAATTTAACTGATGTAAGCCTGACACAAGCTATGGGGAAAAGAAGTGCCTCTACCATTTACAGCCTTGATTTATCTAACTATTCATGTTGCAATCCACATTCCTGACCACGTTCTGGCTGTATTGAGCAATATTTCAAATACTTGCCATTTTAAAAAAAATTTTAAAAAGGCATTTCTTAAGAGTTATGTTACGAGGGGAAGGGCAGAGAAACTACTGCTTCCCAGACTTCATGAGTTTCACCGTTTCTGATTCTCCTTCACACTTGCAACCCCCTCAAGAAATCAGCATTTTTACCATCCTGTAGAGCAGATGTTCTCCAGGCAGAGTTGAGGCTGCAGGAATAACAGGAAGTCAGGAGAGGTCTCTGCCCTCAACAGGTTGCTCACATAATTGGTAAGAAAAATAAAACCCTATCTGCTCTCAGAGCCTTTTTGTTTGGATGTTTGATCTGTTTTCAAGATTTTTGGTCTTTTGAGCCAGGAGCTCACTTCAATTGTGTGTTTGTTCAAGCTTTCATGTCTCTGTGTCAATTTATCAAGTGATGCTACTGTAGTCAAAATAGTAATTATTTCCGTGTTCAGTTGTTGGAAATTTTTAGCTATTTCTTTTCCAGCCCAGATTATGTTCCCTTTCATGTCTAACAGGTACAACACAGACAGATCTGAGGTGGATCAGTGCACAGCAGAGGGACACTGCTGCTCTTTCAGATGAGCTCCGTGTAGTTGGCACCAAAAAAAAAAAAAAAGAAAAAGATTCCATTTATCTGTCTTCTGAGTACATTTTACACCTGGAAGTATTTTTGCTACTGGGAATAACAGAATCTCTAATTGAAGCAGAGAGGGTTTCTCATTCTCATGTCAGTAAATGATGCACCAGTGAAAGCAAAACCAGCACAGAGCTAAGTTGGCGAGCATCCATCTTGTGTGCAGCACTGCACCTTCCTGGAGAGCAGAAGCCTCAGACAAAACCAGAACTTGCTGAACTGTTCACCAAGAGAATTTATAACCAAATAAACCAAAGACAAAACCTAACAAACTGAAAACGACTTACAAAACATTTCACAGAACTTCAAAACCAGAGTGAGACACACACTCCAGATTTCCTGAGGTCAGTCCTCTGCCTCCTTCCCTCCTCCAGAAAATCTCTCCTCCCCCGGTTTTATCTCAGATGTGTTGGGTGATTCATCTCAAGGTTAAGTAGTTCATAATGTAAGACAATGATTTGAGGCATTTAAGTCACCAAATGTGCAGCGAGGCAATGAAGCATCAAAACTACTCAACATTCACAGTAATAGTTACTAAAGGTATTATGGCCAAAAATACACACAAATACACACACAGAAAATCCAGCTTAAGCTGGTTTATTGGGTTTTGTTTTTGTACATGAAGAACAGAGATTCAAAATTCACCAGGATATCAACCCTTTACATAAACTGCAAATGAAATGAAAATATGGCTTAGAAAGATTTTTTAAAATTCACAAGTAAGGCAAAAAGAAAGCATAAATAGTTCTACCAAGTAAGTGACTTTGAAAGGTATTCTAAGGAAAGCTTTTAGTCTTAGCCTACATTAACATGACACATAAATTATCCTATGAATGGTATCTTGAAAACTATAAAGATTCAAACCCTGGTGACAGGAGGCAGATAAACCACAGACCAGCAGAGGTCAGGATACCATCAGGAGTGTAACCAGGAGTTTAATGCAGGAGCATCACTGGATGGTTATAAAAAGACACTAGATTTGCAATTTAACACTGGCTCAATAAATACAATTTCTATGCTGACACATTGTCTGAGACAGTACGGATACAATATGGGAACGAGACCCGAGACTCTAATTTTCTCCCAATAATTTCAGGCTAACTACAAAGCCACAGTGAATTAGAGCTCCAAAACACATCTACCACAGTAACTGCAAACTGCCTAATATTTGTGCTCCGAGACTCAGTCCCCTGCTGTGCCCTTCTGATGGAAATGAAATTATACATACCCTCACTGCGTTATTAAATGTAATGAAACATGGCAGGAAAATGCAACTATTTCAGGCTGTGTGTGCAGAGACACACATGAACCGACACAAAACAAAAGGGACTCACAAGTTCCACTCTTTTACAGCTTCAGGATATAACTGAAGCTTAAAATAATTCATTTGCAGAAGCACTACTGTTCTTAACACTCAAGGAGCTGAACTGCCTTGGAACAAGTCATTCCATCTCTTTTCCATGTACTCTACTGACTTGTGCAGCCAAGAGGAGTAACTTAAAAATACTGCTTTAAGTATCTTGAGTTTTCTGATTATACACATTATCACAGTACGGACAAACAAGAAGGATCTTATTTAGTCTTGGAGATAACAACAAGCCTGACTGACCAAGGGGAGGTATCAGTGGTAACTAAGTCCGGACAAGAAGCACTTCAGTCCCCCATTGTTTTTACTGCTTTCCACGTTCCCAACACATCAGGTGTCACACTGCTCCCCCAGTACCCCGCAGCAGCAGCAGGAGGATTTTTGGACTCAGCCCTGCACCGGCTGCCAGCAGGACCTGGATGTCCGGAATACATCCAGCTCAGCAACTCAGCATTACGAGTGAGGTCACCTCGTGTCAGTGGCACACAGGACAGGAAATCTGGATATTTGTCACCACTGACCAAACCAGCAAAGCACCCCACGCTTCTCAGGGTGTGGCAACCAAAGCACCACCTCCCTGGACAATGCACCCATGGCACTGCTGAGGGCACTCCTGGCACAGGGACAGCAGCTCTCCTCTCTCAGGGCAGAGCTGGGTGTGAGCTCTCAGTGGCTCCATCTCCTTTCCTGGGTCAGGGAATGGGCGAGGAAAACTCCTGCCCCAGGGACACGAGCCCATGTGAGAACGAGGGGGCCTCAAGGACAACAGTTCTTATGGAACTTGGAACATGCTGCTCTGGGAACGCAAATCACTAAAACCCTTCACCAACTCATTGCACAGTGATTTGTGTTTTAAAAGGTTGTGAATCAGTAAACGTTTATTTTCCAGTAAAAAAACCTGGAAGGCAGTGGGCTTACCTTTTCTATCACTGCATCGTGGACAGGAAGCTCCTCTGGACTGAAAACAGAGACAAAGTTCATATTAGTCTTGGTTAATCTTGGCACAAAAATCGTTTCTGTATAAGGTCTTACAAGTCATCATTTACAGCAGCAATTTATAGTAACAAGTAAACAAGAATTCTGAACTGTAAAGAATTAAGATAATGGCACACAGAAACCCTTGGAACTTATTTTTTAAACACAGTCAAACTCATTTTAAGTACAGAACAAGGATTCTAAATCAAAATAGTTGCACAGCTTAAGAAAAGTCAAGAACTTACTTCTTCTGTAAAAGCACACTGTGCTGCACTACTGAACTGAGACCCAAGAGATTTTTGTTTTGTTTATTTGACCATACCATTGTTAGGTGAAATACCAATTAAAAAAAGGATTTCCTTCTTTACTACTGTGCTCTAGGAAAGGCACTGAGACTTTTCTTGACTCAGGAGAGTTAACTTCCATTTTCTCAAAACTCTACAAAATCCACTCTCAGTAACAAGGAGGACACAGCAAAAAATAAAAATCAGATTTGTTACTAGGTATCTAATTAATACTAAAAAGTAAACTCTTTTTGCTTCTTAGCCTCAGCATAAAGGGGCAGCTTAGGAATTGAAAGCTTGAAAAGAAACCTTTGAACAGATACAAGTACAGACTTTTTATCAAACTTTTTATTAACTTCAGTTTCATTCGGAGGGCTCCAACTTCTGTATTTCTTATCAAAGACATTTGTGTTTTTCATATCAAAAGTAACTGGACCGCTTTGATGCCAAATGAGCCTTCCTCTGCAGCTTCTGAAAACACAGCAGCTCATCTGTGAGCAGCAACACCACCCTTCTCCTGCTCTAGAGGTCAGATAAATAACCCACCCATCAAAACTGTGTTTAAAAAGACTAACAAGGAGGAACCATATGAAATACTTTAAAACATTCCTACTGAGTCTTGATATGATGGAAAAAAACTCCATCCCCCATCACTGCAGCCTGCCATAGCTAGGCACTAAACTCCAGTATTTTAGACCTGTATCAGCACAAGGGCCACAGAAACAGTGGGACGGCCACGGAAGGAGCTGCTGCTGCAGTTCACGTAAGCACAGTCTGATGCAAAACGCTTGGATTATAGTCAATCTCATTTATTTCATTTAAAAGGGTGACATTTCAGATTCAGAAGCTCTATTTGAATAAAGAAATGCGTTTGACTTACTTCATCTAATGGCAAAGCTTGCTCAAATCAACACCTTTTCAGAGACCACACGCACACAAGTCAAAGTTTCCAGAACAGAGCCCAGAACTAATTTTAAAATCAAAAGTGTTCCTTTTGAGCAGCATTGCAAAAAGCACCATCCATGAATTTAGAAGCACTTTCCAAGTATCTGAAAGTTATTTTGGTGAACATCAAAATCAAAAAAACCTCTTGATTAGCATCTAACATACCATAAACAGCCTGTATTCAGTGCTACCCAAGGTTGCAAACAGTACAAATTAAAGTGTTGTGCACGTTCTCATGTAACTAAATCAAATAACTGAAAGCAGGTCCTTTGTATGCCAAATGCCACCTAAAAATCCAGCTTACTTGAGGTGGGGGGGAAAAAACTTCAATTTAATGCAATCTGCTTGGGGTGGTTGTTGCTTGGGTTAACGTACAAAGATTTCTAAGCCTTTCCGGGTCACTTAAAATTCCCAGTTGTTCAGTGACAGCCACAGGCCGTGCCCACCCTCCAGCAGCCTCTCCGAGCAGCCTCAGTGTGCTGTGTCACACAACAAACCCCTTCTCCTCCAGTGCCGCCAGCAGTGCGAGACAAGGATCCGGCAGCTCCGCATCCCTGCGGACTCACTCCGGACGGACACAGCAGCTCCTCTGCTTAACTGGTACCACTTGACAGCTTATCCTCACACTGGCTGATGCAGCATGGAAGCTGATCACACGAAAGATTAATCCAATCTCAGTTTTCACTAAGAATGAAGCACAATGATTTATTAGCTGACTTTGCAACTTGCCATCAACATGCACGGGAACAGGCATGGGAAGCAGACACTGAACCCCCTCACTGCTGCAAACTTACGTCCACATTCCTCGTTATTTCCTGAGCTGCACAGCTATGCTCTAATTCCACACACCCCCATTGGAATTCCACAGGAGCACATGAAGCCAGCCCCGTGTTTTTATTCCCCAAAATGCTGCTGAGCACCAGGCAGACAGTGCAGGAGCCATAGGAATCACCACAGGCTGCTCGTTAACTCACTGGACTGGAATGTATGAGTTCCTGGAGATCTCCCCCTCAATTAGGGGATGGCACCAAATACACCCAGGTGCTCACGCACCTAAATATTCACATCTACCCTGCAGGGACTGAGGGAAAGGCAGAGTGGGCACACAAACCCTCTCAATCGCCTAAGGCTATTTCAAATAAATACATTTTCACTTAGTGTGTTTTCTGTGCAGAAGAACATTACAGTTTGGTTTTTTTTCCAAAAAAATCATCAGGTGGGATCAGATACAAAAATCAGTGAATGTCTATTAATCAATGTTATTATATTGCACCTTCTATTTTTTCTTTATAATGGTGAATTTTCCCCTTCTTTCCCCAGCCTAACCAATCAAATAATTATACCTTCAGTATTTCTCTTAATGTTGACTCTTCTCCCACCATCCCCAGTCTATTTGAACATGCATTTTCCCATAGTTTTGATCTGCGTACGTCACCAAATAATAATGTTAAGAAGTAACAGTATTTCCATAATATGGCCGTATCCTGCCCTAAGATGACTGCCTGCCTTTAATAGCTCAAGTAATATCCATTATGGGGATACAGAGAGAAGAGAACTGATTAACGTAATTAGCTTGGAACCATACAAGCCTTGATATCCAAAAGAGGAGTCACAGGGATGCTTTTAACTGAGCACATGAAAATAAAGCCTCACTTCGCAGAAACGAAGCCTTCATACTCCACTGTGCACACTGAAGAAAAATCCAACCTAGGTGAAGTCACCTGTTGGATCAGGCAGGAATCAAGAACCAGCATCCCTGGTGGGTGCCCTGGGCATGAAGGCAGGAGCCCCCAGCTCCATCTGGGCAGCCCACACTGCAGCCCTGCAGCAGCTCGGGGCTCCCACATGGCCAAGCTGCTCCGCAGTTACAGCACTAGGACAAGGGGCTGAAGGTTTGTCTGCAGGTGAGGGAGCTGCAAAACACTGTGTGACCAAATCCCAACACCAGTAAGTGCATAGGAGGGTCCTCAAAGACTGGAAGGAAGGACAAGGTTTGACTGAGCTCAGGACCCCTACCGAAGGTTCTCACTGGTGATCTGCAGCACCAGCCCAGAGTTGTCTTCCCATCTTTCAGCCTGGACAGTTCCCACCTCCTGGTGAGAAGGGCTCTAAGCTCAAAGAAACACGATTTCACCTTGAAAAATAAGGACTTGACCAAAAACACATTTTTTTTTATTACATTATTAGGGATAAATGGATTTTACACCTTTAAATCCCTCACAATGGCTAACACAAGTTTTCATGAATGTTTCAAGATAACTTAAATAATAATCTTAAATATCTGTCACTTCAGAATATTAAATATGCAGATCTATGGGTTTGACCATTAAGTCATGTGTTGTAATTAGTGGTAATTTAAGTAAATTGAAAAGTCTAAGGCTTAACAAGCTTACAGTCACCTACCCACTGCTGCTGTTTAAATCAGTGGTCTTTAAACAGCACTTTGATATATTTGTTCAATACAAACACGAGGAAAGACTTTCTTATATTAGTCACTCATCAGATTTATTCTTTTCCTACCCTTGTATTTAAATCCAAAGGATGTTTCCTGCTGGCTCAAATCACAGCATTTTCCTGCTTCTAGTTTGACTTAAATTTAAGAAAAGTAAAGCCTCTTCTATCCTTTGCAGCCTCAGTTGAGGGTGGAAGATGTTTAGTGCAATAATCAGCAGCCTTGGTATACTGGTCATCCCAGAACTCTAAATTCCAGAGGATCAATTCAATTCTTCACAGTTATAAGTTGGATAAGCCTGACAATCAATTTTTCATTGGGGAAAAAAAAACAGTGGCAAAAGTTGACCCCAGTAAGACTCAAAATCTTTACTACAAGGTTTAATTGCCCAAAGAATTGTTGTGTTAAAAATTTCTTGGGAAGCTGTATTTTCATTTCTCATAATTTCTATTTATTGCTTAAAACCCTCTCTTGCTTCCTGTGTTCTTGCCCCAGGGAGAATTAGCCAGTGGGCTCTGAAGAACTTTGAGGCCCTTTATCCTGAAACATTTGCAGGAGTAAGGGTAATACATGCAAGGCAGTATTTAATTAAAAATCAAATTCAATATTCCTGTATTATGGAACTCAGTATAACACAACTCTTAAAAATCTTGGATCCCCATGGAGTCTGTGGTGCAGTGCCTGTGCAAAACTGTTTCTCAGACTATTCCTCAATTATTTTCTCATGCTCTCCTCAAAGTACTTCCAAGCGGAATAGCATCACCTTGTATCACTGCACACAGCTTCATTTTAAATGAAAAGTATTTTGAAATCATATTTGGTGTCATATATTAAATATAATGTGGGAAAGGTTTCTTGCAGAACATTTATCTTCATGGTCTCATTGAGTTTATCGTGAAGAAAGAGATTCTGGGCATTCAGTTCATCATTTGTGATGCACTGTTAAGTGTTTAAACCCATGAGGAAAACATACTTGCTACTACCCAGGAGACTCATTTAGAAGGAATTTGTTAAAAAAAAATTTAAGAACAGTCACTTGCATAATCTTGAAGCTTTCATTACCAGGGAATTTGTGAGTGAAACATCCACAAAACCACTGGTAAGGCATAAAACTCAGAAGCAAAAGCAACATTAAATAAATTCATGCACAGATAAGGTATGAAAAGGGAAGAATTCACTTGGCAGGTATCCGGACACAAAAAGCTTTAGTACAAATGGAGTTGTTTTGCTGTACAATATCAAACTCAGATTGCTTGGTAACAAATTGCAACACTACAGTCCCCAGGTATATTAGGGAAAAGTAAATCTTCCCAAGTATGAGCAGTTTTTAGGCTGTGTTATTTGCCAGAAGTGAATTGTAGGAGTCTATAGCTTTAATAGGCAAAAAAAAAAGAGTATATTCACACTGGGAAACTAATTTTACAGCAATAAACACACTAAGTAGGTGTTTTATTAGGTCTGCCTCCCCTCCAGTGTCTGATCCATGGCACATAAAGCTGTCAGGGCAATACACAGGACTATGGATACTTTCAAGAGTGTTTGCAAGAGAATCATATCTTTTTACATATATATATAAATATATATATACACACCCAGCCTTTTCTAAGTATATGCAGTGATCTTTGTTCTAAAGTAGTTGGAAAATGCTTCACAATCATCAGACAGAGGATACATGAGACAACTGAGCAATCCACAGGAACCAGCACTGCCACCTGTAATGACTGGGTTTGTGTCTGCACCACGGCACAAGCTGGGCTCCAAGCAAACTTTTTTCTAAAGTCAACTAAAAAAACTTCATTAACCATTCTAAGTAGAAATAAAACATTATTTCAAGGTCTTGCCCTTCTTTAGACCTATGATTAAGTTATTCTACTGTTTATAGCACAAATCTGAAGCATGACTTGGTGTTAATTCCGATCCTTTAGTCCAACCAAGCTCATTTTCAGAGGAATCCTGATTATGAATGATTGCTTTAATCTTCCAACTTCTGAAAGGAAATTAAAAGCGAGTGTTCATTTTCAAAAGAATAGTACATGGGAAAGATTTCTGGAAATATTAAGGAGAAAATAAGAAAACTGTCGTTCTCCACAGACAAAGTTCTATGGCTCACTTGCATCTTTCCATTTCACAATTCACTTACATAACTCACAATTTTGATTGTCTCTCTCAAAATAATTGGAGCTCTGCTACTATAATCATTCACTTTGAATTTCCACTGAACAACCCCTGCACAGTGTGGGGGTGGTGACTACAGCAGATTAAAAAACAGCTTTCAGAAGTTTTGTTAAAATTCATAAGCAAGCCAAAGCAATTAATTAACATATGGGATCAGCCAACGTGATATTCCACAATATAATTATCAGGAAATATGCTGCAAAAAGAATTTAATGCTGGCAAAAGACTGGACCACATGTGATTTTGTGGCTTGGTTTTAGTTGCAATTATTAGTTGTGGATTCTGCAGATGTAGCTGCCAATATGCACAGCACAGTGCCATGAACATGTAGCTCCCGTCCAGAAAGTAATGAAGTCTCAAATAATGCAGAAATAAGATAAAATGAAATCAAAAGTTTGATCAAAGTCAATTAAATCTCAAAATGGTGACTTTTCAGTAAATTGCTGCTTAGGAGAAGATGTAAAGATGCAAACCTTGCTGTGAAGTTTTTATTGCCAATATGAAAAATGTTCACAAAACTCATAGTCAAAAAAAAATTCTGTGTTTTCACTGCCAAATGCTAAAATATCTGCTTTCCTGTGTCTTTAGAAAAAGACTTGTTCTATATGCAAACTTTAAAGTCTTCCCAGCTTGGAATCAGAGAACCTTTAGGAAAATCTATAATCTGCTTAACTGGGCACATCGGCATTTCTAGTTATTTTTGATGTCACTTTAATTGTGCATAATGACCATTGGGGTTAAAAGCATCTTCTCAGAATCAATATATATTGCTTTTTTTGTTTGTTTTTTTTTTGTTGTTGTTGTTGTTATTTTTTTTTAAATACAAAAATTAGTTGAAGCTACCTTAAAACTCTCAGGAGTCTAAAAAACAAATGAAAATGAAAAAGAATGAGCCTCTTTGCCTTGCTTCTAATTTACATTTGATCACGTCTAAAACATTGGATTTTTTCCTTAAACACACCTCTGCTCTTTCAGGCACTGCCGGGAGGGCGAGTTCCTGGGCAGGTCACCTACACCACAGCTCAACAACGATCCAGGCCTTGCTTGCTGGCAGCTCCATCTGGATTCAAATCCACGTGCAAAGTGTATTTCAACATAAAGTAACTGAGATGGGAGTGTTCCAGCAATACGTGTTTGCTCACAGCTGAAGCCCAAAGCTTTATGTACCTGCACTCGGTTCTTGCATTTGGGGGTCTCAAATCCCATTTTGGTGGGTCCTTCACTGGGTTGAGAGTAGAAACATTTTTGCACTTCTAAAAACTGTCACCCCAGACCTCTCTCAGCATCCTTAACAATCTCTGCCAGTGAAACACACTCTGGCCATTGCCTACAGTTACTTTAATCTGCTATAAATGCTAAATTTAGTAAGAAATATATGTGGTAATAATGATTACGCTAAATACTTATATTTTAGAGCTTAAGCAGTAACTCGGAACCATCGTGTATCACTTCATGAATGTATAAACTAAACCATATTAACATATTGAATCTTTTTTTTCAGTTCTGCTGCTTAATAGCTCTTTCCATACAAGCAAGTATTTTATGAATTCCTAAGTACACAGTGAGTGATCTTTTACTCAAATCAAGCTGCAGCAGCTGTTAACAAAAACACATTATTTATCCTTAGTTGGCAGAATTTTCCTGCAGCTTATTTTTGTGTTTGCCATCAAATCTGCAGGGTTGCATTCACCTTGCTTCCTTCTGTATCTGCAGAGGATTGTTGAAGTGACAGCCAGAGCTAACTCAGCTGAAAGAATGGATTTAAAATTCAAATTTCAATTCTAGTGTTAAGAATAAGCTAAAGAAATGGGTAACACTGACACAGTTTTAGGGGGGGGAAAAAAGGTCCATACCACTCTGAATTATAGCAAATAACAACTGAATATTTCTTCCTTCCACAGAAAGAACCTGCATGAAGGGAGAGTAGTAAAAGAACCATACACCAGATCACCATGATAACACAAGGGGAAAAATGAAATAAATCAAAAATCCTTTCAGGTTAAGATGAACAAAACTGAATTAAAGAGAAGAACATCTTAAGCACTTTTGCACACTACCTGAAATGTACAGTCCAAATCACAGAAAAATTCATTGGTTACTTCTAGAGACGTAGATATTAGAAAATGATTGCAACCATGAGAGCACAGCACATGGGCACAGCTGTTTATTCCCCAATGGAAGCCAAAATCAACTTAACAGGAACCGGCAGAGAAAGGCACACCTGAAATCCCACTACTCTCCTCTGCTGGCTATAACTACCAACCAGGAGTGGGTTTCTCAGCTCTTGTTTGAATTACAGTGTTGGCTTCTCTTCCAATGATCCAAGATGACTTCAGGTCTCACACCAAATGAGGTGATTCTGGGTTCAAACAGCCACCTTCCCTTTACGAGGTTCTAAAACAAGTCTGCCTTGCACAACAACCAGCTAAAACCAGGAGTACGGCGCTTCCTCCATCTCCTGGTGAAGTTCTACCCCCAAGAACACAAGTGATGTGCAAATACTGCACGACCCTGTAAGACTGTGAAGCTCACTGGCGACCTGTGGAGAGAGAAGGTCCCCTTCCTAGGCCTGGTTTAGATAATTATCATCAAACAGCTTTGAATAAACAACCACTTTCACCATCAGGCTGGCAAAAAATACTTGTTAGAGTAGCAAGTATGAGAAAAAGTGAACAACAAAAGCACTGAGTTCCTCCCAGCAACCAACACACGTTCTAAAGCAACCTTTCTGACCACAACTTGTTGCAAAATAAGACATCCATTTAAGGAAGCAAACTGCTTTTGCACGAGTTCAAATGCATGAACACCAAGAGAAGGAGCACAACACAACCACCACCATAACTGCAGATAAATTCAGAGATCAGAAAGTCCACGACAGGAGCAGAGCTGTAAACTCAGCCAGAACGGGTAGGACTAAGTAAATTTTACAGCAGCTCCAAGGTACTCTTCCACTGCCAGTGAGGTTTAAATAGAATTGCCTATTGACCTTGGTCTCAAACTCAGCCCCATCACTTCCCAATTGCATTGTAAGCAGGGGTTCACTTCAACTCATCAGGAATTCTATAACCAATAAATAATGGGTTTGCTGTGATTTCAAAAGGGGCTTTGTCATACAGAAATGCAATTAAAACATTCTTTTAAAAGTAGTTCCCTGTGGAAGCAGGCAAAGAAAAAAGGGGGAAAAAACCGGTTTGTCTAATGCCAGGGAGATGGACCTAAAAAAAGCAATTTGAATCTCAATTACTAACCCAAGAAAACTTCCACTTCTCTCCTTAACTAAAGATAACATCCTCAGTGTACATTAGGGCAAAAGGAAAGAACGTTAAATAGAACTGAAATTTGTGGTTGGGTTTTTTTTAAAGCAGTTCCTCAATATGATGATTAGCAATGAGTATTTCACAGCAAAAATCAGTCCAGACAAGTGTATCACATATTAGAGGGCAAAATCCATGGCACATAATGCAAGACTCCTGTGGAGTTCCCATGGTAAATCTTTATAATGCCATATGAAAAATTCTAGACAGCCAAAATGAGGCATAATGAAGAAAAACACAACTTTTCTCTAATATCTAAGATCTGAACATCTTTTTAAATAAAGATCTGTCCTTGGCAGCTGAAAAAGGCTGAACTTGGCACACTTCTTCCCACGGGAGGGAAGAGTTTAGCCACTCTCCTGACAAGCAGGTCTGACCCTGTCTCACAAAGCTGAGAAGAAACGAGAACAACAGCAAGTCCCTGCTGAACGACCACAACAAACAAAATGCACTAAAATTTACATTTATAATTGAATTGTTAAGAATAAACCTTTCAGCGCTCTTCTAGCACATCACTTAACGGGTTTGGCAATATTTCCTGTACCTAGAAAATCGAGGATCCTGGCTGCATGTCACTGTGAACAACAGCTTTGCAGCTCTCATGCTCTTTCCTTAAGCTTTCATGTGCAGACTTCATGGCCTTAAGTGGAAGTGGCCTTAAGCTGAGAGGAGATTCAAATCAGATATTAGAAAAATTCCTTCCCTGTTAGGGTGGTCGGGCACTGGAACAGGTTGCCCGGGGAGGTGGTGGCGGCAACATCCCTGGAGGTGTTTGAGGGGCATGTGGACATGGCGCTGGGTGATGTGGTTTAGTGGTTACAGCGGTGGTGCTGGGTCAGACTGGATGACCTTAAAGGTCACTTCCAACCTTGATGATTCTACAATTCCATGACTTTTCTACTAAAAATTTGAAATTAAAATCCCTATTTTTTTTTAATGGTACTTTGCTTATTACCAAATTACAGCTAACATGCTTCTTTCTTTAATTTCTCTTAACCAAAATCTCAGCATAACTTCTTTTGCTGCCAAGAACCCTCAGAGCCCAATCCTTACACCCCTTATCTCCAGAGAACTCACTTGTGGACCTGCCCAAATCAGCTGTGCAAGAGTTACTGCTCTTGGACATGTGGTTCAACAGGCACATTGGAGAAAATATTAAGGAAGGCACAAGGAATACTTCAGAGACAAGGACTGTTTTCCAGCAAGGCTACACATAATTTACCAAGAAAGAGAATGAGAGAAAGGATAACTGATTGCTCATCATGCTGCTCCCTATTAAAAAGTTCAGGGTAAAACAAAAATCCAGCAAAACAAAAAAATCAATAGCTTCATTTAATAGAGTATCTCACAATCCTTGACTGAGCTCTCCACTTCTTTGCTCCCCTGGCTCATTTTTGGAGCATGCTGCAGAAGTGCACCAAGGCTAATAAAAAAGCAGTGCCTTTTTTTAAAGAGCTAAGTTTGATGGAGAAGAGCAGGTAGGTCTCTATCTCAGCAAAAGAGAGAATGAATTCTGCTATTTGAAAAGCGCCTCTGGCATCGTGGTAATCTCCATCATTAGCAAACTATTCTCAAAGCACGCTCCTGCTTTAATAGACTCAGGGGATAAAGACTAAGAGTGTGAGTCACATTCTCAGCTGCTTCGAACTGGTACAATTCCATCCCAATCAGCACTGAGCTACTGGAAGAGCAGCACAAGAATCTAACCCAAATTTTGAAGACAGCCTCATGAATGGGCCCACATCTGGATTTTCTGCCACTAATACTCCTATTGTGCAACTTTTTATTCTCTAGGAAAAAAGAAAATCCCAAAAACAGTCTTGCAGAATAAACTTCCAACCTCACTATGCTGATCCCAGGATTTCTATCACCATAAGAGCATTTGCCACACTGCACATACATTTACTGAGCAGGTAGTAAAAGAAAAAAAAAATGTTTAAACCGAACCACTCAAGTGAGACCACACCACCTGACAATATTGGTTATTGCTACAAAATTGTTAATACAAGTTAACACACACCTTGATAACAACAAAGCCTGAAAAGAACTCGCATGGCACACGCTGAAGAAATAAAAGTAATTTTAAAATATTTTGAATGATGTCATGGCTGCTTATGATTTTCACAGCTCATCAGCAAAACTTGCCAGGACAATTCCATTCTTGTCATTCATCCGTGAACAGTGGAAAGAAAAAAGTTCTTGAAAAGTCGCAGTAAATAAACTGTAGTTTCTTCTGCTATTTTTACTTCATATCTGTTGAGATCTGGACACTTGTAAGGCTTTTCACAATACATTAGTCAGCATATTTTACTCAGAATTTTGTTTTCTAATGAAGACTAATAAAATCTGGCCTTGAGCTGTACCTGCCCAATTCCAAAATGCAGTGCTATTTTCATTTTACTTAGAAAAGCACAACTGGGGTCTTGAAAAGTTTTCTTATGAAGGAAAACACTTCTCTCACATCCGGGTAATACACAGAGACAGAAACACAAAAGAATCATTGAGAATATGCATACAAAGGCCCTTACAAGAGACCAGAAAATATAAATCCTTTTGCTAGCTCAGAATGAAAGATGCAGGACTTATTTCAGGGGTTTTTAATCCTTTTGCTTGGTCACCATCTGCTGAAGGACTGAAATCACTAGTTCCAACAGGTGCCAAACAAAAGAACCCAGCTGATGTTTTTATCTCGAGCAGGAATGTTGTTCAACACCTCCAGATTGCAGGGCAGAGCTCCTCAGAGCCTGGCAGAACACTGGCATGGGGCATTACTGATGTGGTGACCCAAGTACAGGAAGATGCCTTTGAGCCATTTGGATTTGCTCCAATTTTTGCTTTCTGTACCATCCTAGGGAGACACTGAGGCTGTTTGGCTTATCCTGCTCTCTGACTTCTGGCCTGGTGGTGAAAGGCCCCAGAGAGGACCAGCAATTTAAACTGGTCTTGGCCTTTAGAGTTGCAAAATGCTGGTTTCAGCTTCTGCCCTACTTTAGGATCACAAAGTTCAGGCTGTTTTGCAAACCCCGGCCTTAACATTCAACCTTAACATCTGGGGCAGGGATCAAGGGGAAGGAATAAAGTTATTTTCTCCTTAAATGTTTTACACAAAATAAATACAAGGATATAGTCACGAAAAATAGATCTTTAAATATGTACTTTAATGACCTTTAGTAAGGCTTAAGTTCTTATTATTTACAATAATTGACTGTCATTGGAATTCCTTGCTTTCTTTTGCTGCTTTAAAACCTTTAATAATTTTTACACTATAAAAATTATTCATATCATTGTCACTTCCAAATAGACAAATTAATATAGATATGATTTAAATTGTCAGCTTAAAGAAACAGAACACCTTTTAAAATGCTCCCAGTTGCAGTAGGGAACTTGGAACAACATACTTATTTTAGCAGCTTTTGTAACAAATGAACTAAAGAATTCAAGGAGGGGGAAGGGTCAAATCCCAGATCCCACAACATTACTGGAATGCTTGCTATGAGCTTCAAGACACTCAGAAATTCCTTTAGGTTTTTTTCCCTGAAGTTATTCCCTTATCAATGAGTGCTGCTAGAAAAACTGCAACAGAAGTACCTACAAGGCAAACTGCTGAGGACAGAACAGTCCACAGGGAAAATACTAAGAACATTCACTTTAAAATTTGGCCAGGTATTGAGATAGGACAGAAAGGAACTGCTTTTTTGTGGGGTGCAAGGTGTTTGAAGGCTGGCTTTTGGGCTCTTTGGGGAATTTCTGATGAAATCTGGAGGGGGGAAAAAAAAAAAAAAAAAAAGAGGTACCTTGACACAATGTTGGCCAAAAAGATGCAACATATCCAGGAGGAGGGCAAGGAAAAAAACCTAACAAATCTCTTACATTTTATGAATATCAAACAAATTCTGCCTTTTTTGTTTCCAAACCCAGTTAAAACAGTTTTTGTTATCTCTATCTGTGAAGAGATCTCAGACATTTCTCCCATTCCTAAAATACTTGATTGCAGGTCATCTATTTCAGACTAAGGCTTATCTGAGCCCTACAAAGTCCCCCAAGATGATCTGCTGGACTTCCAGCAGCTACAGGTACAACAGAAACTCTCCTTCTCCTGCACTTCCTAGAAAAGAATATCTGATCTTATCACAACCCTGGCAGATCGTACAGACTGTACCAGACACTGGTGCTGGCACTTCCCAGAGGAAAAAATGTTCCTTTTAAAATTGAATGGCACTTCTCACATCAACCCTGCTGTTCAGCATTCCAGAATTATTATGTGATATCAGGAGTGCAGCAGGATTTTTCCTGGAAAATAAATTGTACTGAATAAGCATGTAGTTTTCCCAGGAAGGGATACTGCTGTTTAATATTTTTAGGTTTATGGGTCACCACAGTGCACGTGTATGAAACATCCTGGTCTGCTCTCTCAGGATATGTGGCCATGACAAGAAGAGCTCCCTGCCATGGGATTCTCCCAGAAAATCACTGTGTAAGTGAAGAGTAAAGTTTTAATAGGCACTGCTCCATGTGCACCAGGTGACAGTGAGGGAGACCAACAGCAGTTGATAGAAACAAGCCTGGATTAATAAATAGGAGCAATACTAATTGGAGAGGCAGAAGAGACACGTGGAAGGAGATGTTGGGAACGTAGCCACAGACGCAGTCCCAGAGGGAAACACCACGCTGGGATGGGGGAAGGCATCTCCAAGGAGACTGCAGCCCATGGGAGACCCATACTGGGGCAGAAGAAAACACATAAGACACAAGGAACAGCGGATGAAAACAAGAAACCAGGAGCAGCAGAAAGAAGCCATTCTGTGCAGGACCTCCTGCACTGCCTGTGCCTCACCAAAGGAATTGGGGCGATCCAAGGGTAACCCACAACACAAAGCAAGGGAAGTATGTCCTGGAGGCAGAGGGGACACAGGTGTTTCCTCTAAGTGTCTCTTTTTGGAATGTGTGTGTCCCCAGTACCCAAATCAGCAACCAGAAATTGTGTTCCTTGGCAATAAATTATGTAAAATAAAATAAAAAAAATCCCCAAGTTGAGACCGGTCTGCCACAAACCACAAGGCTTAAATAAACCGTGACCCACCCCAGCCTCACAACTACAGTAATTGATAAGGCCAAATTTTCTACATTTTAGCCAATAATGAGACTTTCACTCTTTCTAGTTCCTGCAAGCTTCTCATGTACAACTTATGTTTTTAGGAGAGTAGCTGTTACAATTTAGTCAGTCTCACTGACCAAACTCCCCACAGGTGAATTTGTTTTGTACGATCTGGTCTTAAACATCTCAAGAGACAGAACCCTTTGGCTTCCCACAGGTTATTTCACAGCTTAGCTTTGCTGGAAACCTTCTCACATCCAACTTCCCTCTAAAACTTCCCCTTTATTCATTTCAAACAAGTCTCACTATTATAATGCTTTGGTACTTCTCACTGAACTTTCTTCTTCCCTAAATTCATTAGCTATTAACTCAGCTATTATTTTTTTTTGTTTTAAATAGCCATCTTAATAACGTGTCCATACCAATTTTCTTCCAGTATCTAAAGTTAACTAGAATCTTCACATTCATTTGTAGAACTGCAAAATAAAGTAATGCAGTAAATAAATTGTGTTCTCAGGGCAGCAGCTACTAAAAATTTAAGACAGAGTTGGGTAAAGATGGTCCTAACTATCGTAAACAATAAATACTACACTTAGAATTGACCAGAGGTACCAAATGCATCAACTGTGGGTCTTAGAAGAAAGGTAGAGTGAGATATTTCACTTGGAAGAAAATGTAACATCATTTTCCAATCACAATCCAATTTCTCCACTTTTAAATAAAAAGGTACCTTCCCTCTGACACTGTTCTCTTAAAAAAACCTGAGCACAGTTCTCCTGGTATGGCAGGAAAACAACTGAAGTGTGTCTTCAGGTTCCTCAAGTTTACAAATTCCCTGTTTAACACACAAATAAGGACACTGGGACACAAGAAGAGCTGCAGATCTGGACCAAAACTATTCTTTAAACGTCTCTAGTCTTTATGTTCTCTCATGTCCTATCCCGTTGGCAAGCTATACAAGCAGCCTGAGTGCTTTATTCCCCCCAAATTATCTTTCCTGCCTTATCAGCAATCAACAGAACTCTGAAAGCCCCTTCACAGAGCCCAGGAAAGCTGCAAACACGACACAACCAAGGAAAAAGAGAAAACTGCTGATAGTAATAAAAGCCTATTGTACCTGAGAAAACAAGCCCTAATCTTCCATCGTGTTCCCCACACTCAGCAGTCTTCTGATACAAAACACATTTTTTCAGCTACTTAGTATTTTAAGACGTCAATATAAACAAGATTACAAACCACTGTTGACTCTGACTGGAGCACAGGAAGTTTGGTGCATCCCCAGATTTCCAGTTTTCAATGTGCATCAGCCTGTTTGTGATGCACCCTGTAAACACCTGATGGGCTGCAGGCAATTATGGCTCTCAGGGACAATAATCATTTTGAGGCTTTGGGTACATCCTGCTTAACTTCAGATTCTCATAGAACAGGAACTTTTCAGACAAAGCAGGTTGCACGGGCTCAGGATGGCAGCACACAAGAACCCAGGACACAGTTAAAACATACAATGCAATAAAAATTCTCTTTCAGGGCAAGACAGTTAATATGGTTATCCTAAGTATTTCTTCTATTAGGTCAGATTTATTTCACAGGAAAATAAAAACATCATTTGTAATGAATTTGTCTTAAAGAATCATAAAGAAGCCTTGAGGGCACTCCCAAGTGAAATCTGCCCTGTAACAAGACATGGACAAGCTACAAATAGACACAATTAGTAAAGCGATTATCTGCATACACTGTTAGCCTGTGCAGTCTCCATACATTATAAATCTTTCAGTTTTAATCCCTTTGAAGTTGACTATACATAAAATGGTGCATTGGTGAGTAAAGACCTTGCCAGGGAGGAGGGTCTGGGCTCATGACTAAGGCCCATCCACCCTGGCACACCCCAGGAATGACTGCAGTGGGACCTAAGGGTGCCCAGAGCAGCTCTGAGTCACAGTGACAGAGCACAGACACTGGGACACCTTGATGTGCCAGAGAGCATCCCTGTAACTGCATCCCAAACATGCCACGGCTCTGGAGCTGTGAAACACAGGATTCCTCAAAAGTGACTGCAGCAGCAACTGGAGAGCACTGGAGTAACAACCTGCCATGGCCAACCCACAAAAATACAAGTAACAGGAGAAGTTCAGGAGTTCCTAAGGACACCAAAGGCAGTGGTGGACTCAGAAGGGTTTCCATTACCTTGGCACAAGAAATAACTCTGCCATCCATTCTCCACTGCAAATGCAGCTCCACTGCAGCTACAACACCAGGCAGTGGTGCTGCAGCTGTAGTTTGGCCACACAAGGACCTCTCTGTGTAAAGCAGAACTGTTTGGATGCCACACACCAAATTCACTCACCCCAGTGAAGCAAAAGCAGTCTGCAGGTAAAGATGACTTTTTAACTGACAGCTTATAATAACAATGACATTGAAAAACGGAAGGAAGGGGAAAAAACCCACCCCCAAAACCAAAACATATACACACCCCTTCCCAATACTATAAATTACATAGTTACTTTTAAGTTTTTCTCTCGTTACTGATTTTTCTGGATTTTTGCTGAATTTCACGTATTCAGATATAAATGTCAAACAACAAGAACACCAAATAGTCCTGATATTATCAAAAGTAGCAAGTCAGCTTGTGTTCACTTTCTGCAAGCTGGCTATTTACATCTGCCAACCACAAAACTCCTAATACTATTTAATACACTAATCCTTTATTTGCCAAAAAGACAAAGATTATGTTACAAAGGAGGCACCTACAGGGGAACTGGATCTGAATTCTGGCATTTTCTAACTTGACTTTAAGATTCAACATTAGGTCCCAAATCAGTGATTTCAATAAGGTTATTAAATATATGAAGTCAAATGATATTTATTTTTGAGAGACTGGGATACACACTTGCTCATATATGACTACTACGTAACCTTAATGTATTGGGATCTTTTTAAAAATCAACATTTTAACAAAATTTGTTTTTACCTTTCCAAGAACTTCAAGTTTATTCATATCCAACTAAGTTATTCACAACTGCAATTCAGCTTGAAATATCTTTTTCGTTGACTACCAATTTTCATTCCCAAATAAAATATTTTAAAGCATTTCCCTCCCTATGCAGGATCAAGTTATAGAAATAAATAGATGAATTGAAAAGCACAGTGAAAGGTGACCCAGCAGTAACACTTACACAGCAGTTTCCAGAAGATCTATTCAAAGGCATAATATCACTTGCACCAAATAGGCAATACAATAAAAAGCACAAATAGTTACAGCTGCAAACTCTTATTTTCTTTACAAGCTTGCTACTTACTGTAGAAATCCAAATCTATCTGTGACTTTGTAAAGACGGTAGTCGGCATCTTCCCAGGGTTCAATCTGTGCACCCTCACGTCCCTGGAGGGAAAGGACAAAATAAAAAGCCAAATGATGTTTTATGACACAACAAACCAAGACACATCAGACAGCACTCAGCCACTCAAAGCATAACCTTTGGGACATGCTAGTAGCAGGCTAGAAGAGGAGAGAAGAACACTAGTCCTGAAGTGGCCAGCCAAGAAGGAGAGCAGCACACCTCGCCCAGTCCCTGTGAACAACATTTTCATCACAGGAAATCTCTTTTGGTCACTGCTGTACACACAATATATTTCAACCACTGATTTCAACCACAGGTTTCTAATAATCCCACACCTGTTGTCAAACATCACAACAGTCCATCAAAGTCCTCACAGAGTGTCTTCTACTCATTTCATTTCCAAAGTCCATCTTTCCTGAACAGTCACCTCCAACAGCACATCCTGCAGACAGTCCTGAGCTGATGCCCACAGACAGAATGCAGCACTGAGTTTTCTCTCAATTAAGTGTTCATTCATCCCATTCTCTTACTGCAACTGCCAATCTTCTTAAGGCTGGCAGAAATTTAAGTGTATTTCAGCTGTATCTACTCCTGGTCTGGGCTCTGCACAGGTTACTGGGTATGAAGAGAGGCCACCACTCAGAACACGAAGTGTATTGGGCTTGCATGGCCATGTTTTGGTAGCGGGGGCTACAGGAGTGGCTTCTGTGAGAAGCTGCTGTAAGCTTCCCTCATATCCAAGAGTCAATGCCAGCTGTCTCCAGGACAGACCTGGCACTGGCCAAGGCTGAGCCCATCAGCAACAGTGGCAATGTCTCTGGGATAACAGAATTGAGAAGGGAGGAAAGAAACTGCTCCACAGAAATTGCAGCCAGAGAGAGGAGTGAGAATATGCAAGAGGAACAGTTCTGCAGACAGCCAGGTCAGTCGAGGAGGGGCAGGAGGTGCTCCAGGCACCAGAGCAGAGATTCCACTGCAGCCAGCAGTGCAGACCATGGGAAGGAAGGATGTCTCCTTGCAGCCCATGGAGGAGCACAGATCCACCTGCAGCCCTTGGAGGACCCCACAGAGGAGCAGGTGGATGCCTGAAGGAGGCTGTACACCCACTGTGGGCAGCCCACACTGGAGCAGGCTCCTGGCAGGACCTGTGCCTCCACGGAAAGAGGAGCCCACGCTGGAGCAGGTTTGCTGGCAGGACTTGAGCCCCTGTGGAGGACCCACACTGGAGCATCTTGCTCCTGAAAAACTGCACCCTGAGGACGAAACCCACAGTGCAGCAGCTCATGAAGAACTGTAGCCCAGGGAAGGATCCATTCTGAAGAAGTTCATGGAGAATGGCAGACTGTGGAAGGGACCCCACGCTAGAGAAAGGGAAGAGTGTGAGGAATTAATCCCCAAGGAAGAAGGAGCCACAGAAATGTGACTAACTGACCATAGTCCCCATTCCTCATCCTTCTGCACTGCTGGGGTGGAGGCAGCAGAGAAAAATGTGAGTAAAGTTTAGCCCAGGAAGAAGGGAAGGGTGGGGAGGAAAATGTTTTAAGACTTAATTTTTATTTTCTTATTATCCTACTCTGATTTGATGGGATCCCATTTCCTCAAGCCAGATCTGCTGGTGAGGGATCCCTCCCTGCCCTATCCCAACCCAAGAGCCTTTCATTGCATCTTCTCTCCAGGGCCCAGCTGAGGAGCAGTGACAGAGCAGCTTGGTGGGCACTCAGTGTCAGTCAGGGTCAACATGTTATCCCTTATTCAAACAACCACAGCCACTCACCTGCACTCTGTGCAAACTACCAGTAAAGTCTGGCATGGAAAATGTTTCATCAACTCTACAAACAAGTTTTTTGCTTGCTTTGTTGCTCAGTACTCCAGTGACACTTGCAAAGTCAAGTGTTACAGAAACACCTGAACACAGTGTAGGCATTCTGGGCACCCCCTGTGCCAGGCTTTTACTTGACAACTGGTTCAAGGAGTAACAGGATATGACCAGGGCATTTCTCCAACTCCCCACAAGAATCTAACAGTGCAGCTCGCTCATCTTTTACTTTGCCTCTAATGATTTAAATGTTTCTATTATCGTAACCAAAACTTAACAAAATAAAAAATAAGAGTCCTTTTGATGTCATAGACATACAGAGCATCCTCAAACATCCCTCCTTCATTACTTGTAATACAATACACTCCCTTAAATAGCCCCAAAGCACCTTGCCATGCTCCTGAAAAATTAGTTGATCGAGGCATTATCCAGAATATCCCTCATGGAGGGAGAATTTAATTCACCCGGAGGCCACTGCATCATGAAACCATCAGATTAGTCTTAGAGTATTTTAAACAGCAGCTGGCTGGAATCATGATTCATTTTTTAAAAACAGACATATTACTAAGATTAATTATAAAATGCCTTTAAAATTATTAGCAAGTTCACTTACTCTGTCATACTTGGCAACTATCTCTGCTCGTTCTTGGGCAAGTTTGATAGCAGCATCCTGCTCAGCATCTGCACCTGGAGAGAATTAAAATAACACTGCTCAGATTTTCTCCCTTGTGAACAAAGAACTGCAGCTAAATACTTGAAAAAACAACTTCAGGGAGACTACTTGGATGGAGAAATGCCAAAATTATTGTAACAAAGCAAAATATGACCTTGGTGAATGTCTCAAACACTGTTCAGAGTAAAATGCAGTTATCAGATAACTTAATTACCAAGTTTAGAATGATCCTGATTTTCGATCAAAGCAAGCATTAAATACAGTAAAATAATGATTCTTCACAACCCACTAACTGAAAGGTTACAGAAAATAGTAAAAGGTACTGGTTGCCAATTCCACAAACATTCTCATAGTCAAAGAAAGCTGAAACATGCACCACTGGCTTAAAACATGAGTGTGAACTGTTTACAGGATTTGGAGAGAGGTATTGGAATACTGAAGAAACACTACATGGCTTCACCTGAGAAATTGCCTCAGACTTACTTCTCAGAAAACACAGAAGGATGTTGTCATAGTGTCGGAACTGCAACTTGGGTGACCCGGAGGTGGAATAAGCACAAGGATATGACAACAGGAAAGTTGACAGGCAAGAAAAAATGATGTTGGGAAAGTACTGGACATCAGGACCCTGCAGAGGCAGCATTTACCGCATTAGTGGAATAAAAGTTTTGCTGAGTCCTGTTCCCTTAGCAGAAACCACCTCTAGAGCCTGGACAGGAACATAGAGCGAGCACCAAGAATGGAAAAGGAGGACTTGCTGCTTTGAATGTCCAGCAACAGAAATATACTTTGATATCCCAAATGTGAAACCAATGAGGCAAATCAGCTTTAATTAATAAGTTTGTGAAAGATTCGAGAGTTGATTTGTTTCAATTATTAAAAAGCAATGAAGTTTAGATAAAGCAAAGCTTTAAAAGGGTCTGAAGTATTTTTCAAGCACACCCTGTTGTAAAAATAACTCCAAGCATGTGTTTTCACTATCTAGTTCATGGCAACATAATGAACTTCAGGAATTATACATACCAACCACCTGGGCCATGAAATAGAAAAGCAGACTGGGTCTTACAGTTTGCTATCATAGAACATTAACACAATCATTTGTCCAAACCTAGTGTTTCTTTACTGAAGTTTACCTACATATTTCTCAATATTTAGACAAGAAGTTATGCCAAGGTACCTTCTAAGCCATCTGTTAGAGATTTAGCATGGTCTCTGCTTGTTTTCACACTAAGTTTCTCTGGGGGAATGCAGAGAGAACCTCAGTATGACCCATCACAGACACAAACATCAGCATTCAGGCAACAGCAGTGCTTGTCCCAAGCTGCCCCTAAGGGAAAGTCTGACTGCTTCTTTAAAGCTGTTATTTATGAGCCCCAGGAGTTACACCTCCTTACCCTCATTGTGGCCCCCTTCTGCTTGTCACCATCATTTGCCAACTGTATTACTTCCATTTATTAGTGAGGACATCAAAGCTCCCTAATTTTTTCTAGCGTGCACCAGAACCAGCAAAAACACATTCACGCAATTATTTGTGGGAGAAAAAAATACTAATTAATAATTCCATCTGCTGTATCTGAAAGCTTTACACCTCTGAGCCACAACACTGATAAATAATTTCCTCCCTGTAAGACAAGAGGTGAGTAGAATCATTTCATATTGCTCAGACTTTGGTGTGTCCAAGCAGGGCTGTGTTCCTCCTGCTCCTTCAGGTGCTGGATCCTCCTTTATTCCTAAGCTTAAAGAGGAGTGTAAGACACAAAGCAGTTTGTTTTCAGACTGATTCTCCTCTAATGCATCTTTGCAGCCACTGCAGGACTAAATTACCCCAGCAGCCCCATGTAAGCTCTGACCAAGACACAGCTCCTACACACCACAAACAGCCCTTGAGAACCCCTCCCCTGCCCTGTCCCCACCCAAGGGCACACGCTGAACTCCTCATTACCCCAACACAATTATAACAATCTGCTTCTTATCCAGCTAACCAACACAGTGTGTCTCCTAAACTGACAACATCCACTAAAGCTCCAAAATCAACACTGACAAAAAGCAGCAGACGAACCCTTGTACTACTTTCAAAGCAAGAAGCTAAAGGAACCATAACCAAAATCAAATTCTGTTTTCTTTTCCGAGACAGATCTGTGCTTACAGCAAGTCTTTATGGAAGGCCAATTATGGGTTTTTAAAAAGCAAACTTTAAACATTCTTTGAAAGCAGACATTCCTTCAGAGAATTCCAGTGCTGAGCAGCCCTTCGCTTCTCCAATGGGCAGATGTGTGGGAAAAGCTTCCTCGTTTGAAGTACACCTGCTGCTGAGCTTCAAGGCATGGGGGAAAATCCTATCACTAATTTCCAAGTAAAAGAGACTAAATTAGATTTGAGAAAGAGTATGGCTGAATAATAAATAGCCAATATTGTAATATAGCAGTTGGTACACTCTAGGATTATGTGGCCAAAGCTTTAACACAATTTAAAAATAGATTATAACTTCATTATAGAATGTACCCAAAAGGACGTGCACAGCTCTCCAACAACCCAAATGGAATAAGTGGCATAATTTGAAACAAAGTTTAAATCTCTGTTTAAAAGAATGTAAGATAGTATTTGCACCAGAAACCAAGTTCCCAATTTATGCTGAAAACACGGCCATGGCTTCCCTTCCCGTCCTCTGCATAAATAACCTGTGAATCAAAGTTTGGCATGTTCTGTGTCTCATGACAATTCAATTACATTTAGAGTGGAAATTATCATATTCATTGCCTTTAAAGTAATCCTCTTTGCTTTCTGCCAGAATCATCTTAACCTTCCAGCTGCGCTGAGATAGTTCAATGTTTCATTAATCCATCCATTCTGAAAACCTAGAAAACAGTTTGAGATGAGGACAAGAGGTTATATTTTTGGGAGATAACCATTAAACATGATTTCTCACATAAGAGGAAATATTTAAATATCTCCGAGTTAGAAACTACACCATGATTCCTGATAAAGTAAAAGCTACATATGGGGACAAGGAAACTTCATCATGAAATACGCTCCTAGGCACAAAAATACATCACTATGGAATTGAAGACAAATAACTGGTATTCTAAATCCTTATCAGTTTTATTCAGTAAGTGTTATCTCAGTGAAAGCAGCTAAAGATGTGACACAAGTATGATTAAATCTTCTAATTAAAAGTTAGCATGACAGATGATCAACACATTATATAGAAAACAATGCAATCTCAGATGGGGTTGACATTAATGTATAGTCCACTAACTAGTATGGAAAAGTGATTCAAATTAAAAACTAGGGAAATATATTATCAGTGGCCAGATGATAAAATCTGCCAATGAAGGCAAGCTAAACAGCACGTTTAAGTCCCCCCAAAAATCAGTCAGGCTTACAAGGCACAAGCAGCATGGTTAAAACCCTGCCCAGCAGCAATCACAGAAGGCCAGGCTGGAAGGGAGCACAAGGATCCTCTGGTCCAAGCTTTCCTGGCAAAAGCACAGCCTGGACAAGATGGCCCAGCACCCTGTTCAGCTGAATCTTACAAGTGTCCAATGTTGGGGAATTCACCACCTCCCTGGGGAGATCATTCCAATGGCTGGCTGTTCTCATTGTGAAAAGTTTCCCATATGTTCTAAATCTCCTCAGGAGCCATTTGTACCAGTTCTCCTTGTCTTTTCCAAGCAACTCCTTGTAAAAAGGGGGATGGCACGCAGGAAGCTCTTCAAAAGGTAAAGAAAAAAAGAAAGAAAGAAAGGCCAGGAATAAAATTTTCTGACCTGTTTGCCTGATACCCGTAACAGTCCCCCTTTAGAGAGTATCTTCCCCTCATCACTCTGACATGCTGACCTATTTGTTGTATTTACAAATATTACAAACTGTGCAAGTTCTGAAAGCAGCAGGCAAAGGAACTGAAGCATCATTAAAACACCAAATCAAACAGAAAACTCCAATCTGCAATGACCCGAAGAAGGACTGACACCACAAGCCACATGGTGCTTCTCTGCTACCCTAGGAAATCAGACTGTTTCACTTGTCCATGCCGCTGAGATGACTCAAACTGCCAGATACAAACTTCCAAAAGGATATTGAAGGATGGCACTAGAAGTGGTTTTATTTTGCAACTCCCTGACCTGAAATTGCTCAAAAGTCAGGCCTGCTGAATTAGCCACTTCTGTACGAAGTGAAAGCACTCCCAGCATCAGCACCAGCTTTCCTCCTTCGTCACTCTAACAGGAGTCTCTCCTGACCTCACCAATTATCAAAGGATTGAAAAGGACAATTTCTTCGGGAAGACAAAGTGGTGATGCTATGGAAGTGGCACGGGCAAAAAATTAACCCAGTGCTACACAAGGGCACAATCCTCATTAGTCTCTAGTATTTCTTTTCTGAGAGGAAATAAGTGACCTGGAGATGCCAGCATTATTTCACAGGAACAAATTTACAGATGAATTGTGGGTGTTATCCTGCTATTCACTATTAGATGGTCTCTGTGTGCATCACAATCTCATTTAACATAAATCTCCACATTTTTAAATGCTGAAGATTTAAAAAATGTCAAAAACACTGTCCAGTTCCATCAACTGATATAAAAATAGGAAAAAAAGGCTAAATTAAAATAAATTCCTGAAACTGATTAATAATAAACAGGCTTTTTACACAAACTGAAAAACTAACTGGGAACTCCCAGTTCCTACTGAGCAGCTGCAATTTTAAGTATCTTGCAACTTGTAAGGAATATTGGGGAGAACAGGTTTTCCATATTCTTCCAATGCTATGGGAAGACAGGCAAATGCAGTAAATTTAAACAAGGAGTTAGTAATATTAACAGACATACTGCAAACAAAAATATGTAACTATGTTCTATAGTGTATGCAAGACTCACTGGAACAGACAAGTACCATAAGTGACATATCTAACAGCAAAACAACAGATCCGAGTCAAAATAAACGCTAGTAAAGAAAAAAAAACAAGGTTGTGGCCTACAAATACATGCAAAAATTAAATTCTGACTATTAGTAAATCTCCTCAAGAATACGGATGTTTGCAAGAAACAGAGTTACAGTTTGACAGATCCGATGGAACTGAAAAAAAGGAAACAGTCCTGTCTTACTCTTGCCTTCGTGCCATCTTCTCCCCTCTGTTCCACAGGGAGGAATGGTAGCTGTGGATGTGGACATCTACAGACACCCAGGAACCTTGATCCAAGGTCCCCCTGTAACGCACTTAAAATACATTTTTTTATTGTGGGTTAGGGAAGAAGGTTAAAAAAGGAAAAAAATAAGTTTGGCCATAATGTATTTTTTTATTTCATTTAAATCCACAAGATAAAGACAGGATTTTTCTTGTAGTCCCTGCAGAAAGCCAGTTGTCCAGAACAAAGAAGGGGGAACTGGCAGCACTATCCCTTGTGTTTCCAGCAGCCAAGGAGGAGCTGAACAGCCTGTGACAGCAGCTCAGTTGCTCCTGGGCAGGGGTGACTTACACCAAGAGCCCACAGCTACACCTGGGTTCCATCACAGCCTGACAAGACTGAGCTGCTGCTGCCCAGGGAGGAAGGGCCAGAAGACAGGAAAACACTGGTCGTTCCCACACAAAGAGAAGCTGCCGCTCTGCAAGATTTACTAAGCACCTGTAGCTTGAACTCGGCCTAATTCTGCACGGATTCCAATCCTGTTCAGCTACAGCACTGCAAACCAGCAAGGCACAACTTTTTTTCAAGTGATCCCCACGTGCAATCCACTGAGCACACACATCTCTAGTCACTGCAAAAGCAGTCACACAACTTACAGGAATGGTCTTCGGGGTTACTCCAACTCAGTACTGATACTCTCTGTGAAACAGCCTAAAAAATGGCTTGACAGTACCTCATCTGGAAAAGGTCACAACAGCCAAGCACTAACTCCCTCATCAAGGCAGCACAAAACGAGTTCCACCAGAGCCTCAGCGAGTTCCTTACATGTACTGAAGGAGCAGGAGGTACAAGGTGCACTGCAGTGCTTGTGCATCAGTAGCAGCAAAAGTTGCCTCTTACAGATGTGCCATAAATTTAAGAAAAATCATAGATTTGTTCAGGCTGGAAAAAGATCATTAAGTGCAACCACTAACCCAGCACTGCCAAGCCCACCACTAAACCATGTCCCCAAGTGCCACATCACATCTTTAAATCCCTCCAGGGATGTGACTCTACCAATGCCCTGGGCAGCCTATTCCAGGGCTTGACCACCCTTTCTCTGAAGGAATTTTTCCTAATATCCAACTTAAACCCCCTCTGATGCAACCTGAGGTAATTTCACCTTGTCCTGTCACTTTTTACCTGGGAGAAGAGACTGATGTCTACCTGGCTACAACCTCATGTCAGGGAGTCGTAAGAGAGAGAAGGTCCCCTTCTGAGCTTCCTCCAGGCTGAGCCCCCCCAGCTTCCCCAGACGCTCATCAGACTTGTGCTTCTGATCCTTCCCCGGACACAATCCAGCATCTCAATGTCTTTGATGGAGTGAGGGACACAAAACTGAACCCAGGCTGTGAGGTGTGGCCTCACCAGGCCCATGTACAGGGTCACTGCCCCGGTCCTGCTGGCCACACCAGTGCTGGTACAGGCCAGGATGCCACTGGGCCTTCTCAGCCACCTGGGCACACTCTGGTTCCTGTTCAGCTGCTGTGGACCAGCACCCCCGAAAGCAATGCTCTTTCCATGTGGGGGAAGCCCAATATACGAAGAGCATCCCATGCAATCTTATCCCAGATTCTGAAAAGAGATTTCTCCCTCTTTTGTTCTTCGACCTACCGTCACCCTCTCTTCAACTGCAGAGCACTCTGAAAAGCCCAAAAGACTGGAAACGCGCTAATTTATTTTCCATTACTTTACTCAAATTCTTGCTTGTTTGCACATTACACATTCCAGTGCACAAAGAGCTGCACTGGCACAAATTCCTGTCTGCAGGCACTACCACCAGCTGCTACACATCTACACATTCAAAGCACATATCAGAGCAATAAACAAAGTCTCTGGTCATATCAGAAAGTCCCTTAAATACTCAGCCTGTTTATTTTCCTTCCAGTCCATTCCCATAAACAACGAAATAAAAGCCATGACGTACACTGGATAGTATTTTGTTGTGGGTACACGATGTTCAAAAGCAAAAATCTTGGTAAATACCTGCATACGGATATTAAACCTGCTCTGAACAAAAGGGATTAAGCATTGATATACTTTTTTTTCCTCTTCATGCAGAGAGAACTTTTAAAAGAGAGAACTTTTAACATAAAGTGAACTAGCTAGTTAGAAAAGTAATCCATTTACATAGCAACACTTACTCAGAAATACGTCTTTCCAGAAGTTAACTGAGCTGCATTTCTGCCACCATTAAACACAGTTATTTTAGGAGTATTATTTAAAACTCAGTTATTACTAATTCGAAATGAGAAGTAAAACAGCACAATATAATGAATTTAAGACCAGTACATAAAATAAAACAACACTTTACCAGTCTTTAGATCATCATTTTCTTCCCAGTCCTTGTAGAGCTCCGTTTTAGTCTTCATGAAGTAAACCTGTTTGTTTCTAGATCATATTCAAAACCAGTTTATCAAAAACGCCCGGGGGACAGTTCTCCTCCTCTGCTCGCAGCATTTGCTCCACGCAACTGAGCCACTTGACACGTGCTCCTTTTTCCAGACACGGCCCCTCCTCAGCTCCACGAGCTGCAGATCCTCAAACAAAGCTGCCATTTGTTGACGGCAGTGTCAGGCAGGCAGCACGCTGGTGTTCGCCACCCCAGCCCACAGCCCCGCATTCCAGCTCATAATAAACAAAGGGATTTGAACAAACAGCCTCAGAGGCCGCGGCTCCTGTGACACATCACTCTTACACTCCCGGGTAAGAATTCTTACTGGTATTTACCCAGTGCTGCAGAAAAAGCATCTTACTGAAAGGACTTACTAGAAATGGGGCTTGAAGTACCCATTTCTGACTTATTACTTAAGAAACCGTGAAACTGAGTAACTCCGAAATAGAGTTTCGATTTCTGTAACTGTTTGGCATTCCCTACGGGCAGAATGGAGATTTTACACACTTTCTGCTCAAAACTCTTTTGTTGTTCAGGATATCTTGGGGACCTGAAATACCTAGGAGGGCAGAGGTTGACATGAACATTTTTGTTGGTAAAAGAACAAAAATTCAAGATTTAAAAATCAGTGGAATTCACCTGCATCCTCAAAACCTGAAAACCAGATCTCTGTGCCAAATATTGCAGGACAGACACATGAAGCCATTGTCCTGCAGAGACTTTAGCCCTCACACATCTCTCCCACACCAACAGTCAACTGGTATTTGACACCTGCAGCCAGGGGTCAGCCAATTCCATTTCTTAACCTAAGCAAGTCAGGGAACACGCACTACCAGATCCAGCTTGGAAGACTTGTATGGACTTCCAGCTCTTTGTGAAGCCAACTAAAAGATGATCCACTGGGACGCTGTGGAGTCTCCATCCTTGGAGATGTTCACAATCCATCTGGACATGGTCCTATGAAACCAGCTCTGTGTGGCCCTGTGTAAGCAGTGGGCTGGAACAGATGACCTCCAGAGGCCCCTTCCAACCTCACCCATTCTGTGGTTTTCTTGTGCTCTGAGAAGTGTTAAAATGCCAGGAACATGAGAGAGATCTGATCAAGTGTGTCAGACTATTCTTTTTTCCCCAGAGACTGAAAAAAAAAAAATTTAGTTCCTCCAATTGTTTTAACCTTCCTCCCCATATCGCCTGGCTGAGCACGGAGCCTGGAAACGCAGCAGCTCCTTTGTCTTTACCACTGATTACTGTTCATGGATCCCACCCAAACCCAGGTGTCAATAGTTTAGTCTCTGCTCTCAGTATGAGTTTAGACTAAGCCACTGCCACATCCAACACCAGGGCACACTGACCACAAAGGCAGCCCTTTCTTACTGCTTACATCCATATGCACCCAGCAGGAATCCTCCTGCTACACCAAAATCATCTCCCACTTTGCTCATGACAGAACTACTCAACTGGTTGTGTAAAACCAACTACTTTCTGGCTTTTCACCTGAGAGTGTATTTGAGATGAGGATGAAAAGAACTCACAGACAACAAGCACCTGCTCCAAGTTAACTCTCTCACAGAAACTACTTGCTTTTTAACACCACTGATGCTCTTCTATTACACACCACCCCCAGGCAGCAATAAGCCATATTACTGCTCCATATATATATATACACACACACACACTCTCTAGGTATACTAGAGCTGTATATACTGATACTTCTATCTCTCAAGTTTAGCATGTCTATTTTTGTAGGTGTTTTCAAGCAGACTTACACAGAGCAAAGATTTTGGCTTAATTGAAATTTTTCTCTATTCCAAAGGAAAAAAACCAAAAAAGGTAAAAGGTAAAGATGTTTGTAAAATCAATATGTTGCACTATGCTCTGCACCAAAAAACCTATCCCACATACACCCTCCCCACCTTCATCTGCATTTCTTCAGAGTAGACCCTATTGTACTTTTACAGCATGAGGAGTAATGAATTAAAGATATGAAGGTAAAGATTTAAGCCTCCTGAAGATGACTTCACTCTCACCTTAATGAAAAGCTGAGTTTCACTACGGCAGAATACTTGCAGTTTGCAACATCCCCTATGAGACACAGCACACCCACCAGTGGAAAATGGTCACTTTGGAAATTACTAGAATTAACTGCAACTGAAAGCTCTCTTGAAGCAATTTTAAAGTGATCACCAAGGACTCAGAGCAAGAGCAGGGAAACCAGGGCAGCCCTTATAAGCAATATTCCACAGGAGAAACCTGTGTCAAAACACAAAATGAGAATTTAGTAGTCTATATATTGCAGAGAATTTAAATCAGCTACCCAAATTATCTCACTTTGAAGCAGCAATTGACTGAAGGACTTAGAGGAATCCTACCAATATTAATCAGTTACTGCAATATGTCTATCGCTTTATTTTTAGTAACAGAGCCTTACTGATACATGTTAGTAGAGCACTGAAAGAACAAAACTCAGAATAAAGCAGCAAAAAAACGGAAAGAGAACATCATCTAATAAAATACAGCTTGGCTGTTTACTTAGTCCTAATTTGCATTTTGTTTTTCTACATGTTTTTCTATGTGTTTCACATAAACAAAATCACCTCCGTCAGCTCTGCCTACAACTAACAGGCTGGAAGCTGCAGTTGGGATGCTCATGTCATCACCTCACTACTGAGCCTTATGAATGTTTCCACAGGGGTTACAAAGTGGAGCGACAAGATCTGGCAGAGTTCTGCCGCAATTCCACTTCACGAGGTGTTGCGTGTGCAGTCATGAGCCAGACGGTAATTAATTTGCTGAAGGTTAACATGATCAGTTGCAAAGGCAGAAGAACCATAATTGACAATTTGCAACACGCTACACTGGAAAGAGTAAGCCTGGTTTTGAACAATGCCCCTTTCTTGAAAGAAAAGGAGCAAAAAAACAATACACAACCCAGCCTTATGCCTATCACTCTGTCAACACAACCCGGAACATTTATGGCAGCTCTGCATAGACTTAAATGTAAGAACTCGGGCTGGGTATAATTTAGAGCTTGCCAGTATTAAAGACTGGTCTGACTTGTGCAACAACTCCCTCATGTCTTGTGTCTAAGCTTAAGGCACCCTTTGTTCCCCTCTTCCCAAGGGTGTAGTTGGCATCTGGCCCTTTCATTAGTTCATTACTGTTTTTCTCCATCCTCCCTGCTATGAAAGAGCAGCATTATGGCCACACAACCATGAAGTGGTTGCTCACCTACACACTCTGTCTTTCAGGAGATGCAAACACCGTAATGCCAACCCTCCAAACAGTTCCAGGGGTGATGGGAGCAGGCCTGATCCCCCTGTCCCAGGAGACACAGCCAGCCTTGGTTTATAACCAAGCAGCAACACAACCACAAAGGCACAGCCTTCGTGGAAAAACACAGGAGGTTTTCTGCTACATGGAAATCATTTTATGGTCTTCCACCAAAGATTAAATTTCCTGGAACTCCTGTTGTGGCTAAAACTGATCCCGCTGTAACATATAATCTGTTCCATCTACAGCCCATGAGTTTTACTCCCACACTGCCCCTGAAATCCATGACCTTTCCCAGCACTAGACTTTATAATTAATGTCTTAATAAAATATGCCGCAAATCAGCTGCTGCATTATATGGTAAGATCAGACACTTGACCTCAGAAGCAGTATTGACAGATAAAAAAAGCAGAAATATTACAGGAATTTTACCTTCAACCTAATGTAAGTGAAGTCATCCTTTCAAATCACCACCTTTTCAGGTACTGGTTATGAGTTTATAAGTAAATTTAGCTGAAAATGCCATTTTTTTGATCCCTTGTACTTTAAAAGTATATTATGTCTGCAGTTCCCAGAGGCTTTTGAAAACTGATGCTGCTCATACTTCTTTTAACCATGACAGGCTACTAAACATACAGGCAAAACAATCTTTCAGCAAGACTGAACATAACCATTCCCTGCAATAAATTTCCTCGTCATTTTCCCAATGCCATACATCAGGATGACATGCAAAAATCATTTTTTTTTCCCAGCAACATAAATCAAAAGAACAATGTCAAAATTTCAGAGAATTTTTCTAATATTTCAGACATAATTTCAGATTTCCTGCTTTGAACATCTTCATTAGTGGTAGAATGTGAATGTTTCCACAGCACTAAGATTTGCAGTATCAATTTAAAGAGTAAAATGGCTCTAATATTTTAGATCCTGACACAAAGCAGAACATTTCATAACAAGAGCTATGCTTCCCACATTAACAGACTCATATTTAAGTAGTCAGTTGCCACACTGCACAAATTATGTTGTCTCCTGATTAATCATTTTTATCTAAGCACTAGTCAAAATTAATGAAGCAAACAATAATTACCTTTTAAAATTCAGCATTAATGATGTGAGTCTTAAAGCATTACCAAAACAACGCTCATACTGGCGTTTTCAAGTTTTAAAAGTTTTTTTTCATTATTGAGGAAGTTGTTTCTTCTGTAATGCTAGAGAAGCTGGAAAAGTTCCCTACTTGACAAAATTTGGTATTGGTATCATTTTATTGGCTAAAATAAAGAGGTTTGCTTCTCTACACAGCCAATCTTTGAATACACTGACATACCCACAGTCCAGCTCATCATTTAATTACACAGCCAATTTAACTGATTACAACAGGAAGAAAAGGAGGGTTTGTTTTCGTAATAGATGCTCTTCTGCCAGTTAATAAGACCAAAGAGCTCCAAGCCAGCTCAGGAAAACACCAGCACTGACTCCAGGGAGCAGGAGCAGAACTTGAGCAGCCTCATGGGGAAGGAGAAGCAGCTCCCCACAACTTGCTCAGCCATTACCCAACGCGGAGCCCACGCTGTTGCTCAGTTAAAGACGCTGCCCAAACCTCGCTGGCCCTTCCGTGAGACGGAAAAGGAAGCGTTTGCAAACAAGCAGCGGATGAGCAGTCACTGATAGCACCGGCTTTTACTCCCCAGCTGCACATGTACTGCCAGTCTGAAATGTCTGCCTTCTCCTGAAGAGGCAGCATCAAGTGCACAGGAACTGGTCCTTCCCCAAAAGCGTGAGGAAACCAGCCTGCAGCCTCTGTCCACACTTCGACTTGAGCATCCCTGCTCTGCCTATTTTCATGCTTTAAGCTCAGTTCCAGCTCAACACACGACAGGAAAAATAAAATCTTAAATATTGCTAAAACTGTGGCAGGATGAAAAAGCGTTTCTTGCTTTATTCCAGCAAAAGCACAGTACACCAGTTACTAGAGGCTGCTGGACAGGCTGTGGTGATCCATTCCATAGAGTGTGGATCTCGGGCATCCCTCCATCCACCATCGGGATACACTGAAGGAACCATCAGAAGTCACAGCACCAGTCAGAGGAGCTGCAAGGCCCTTCTCTATTCAACTTTAATTATAACCTTAACATTTTTAAAGCATTTCACAAAAAAATACTGAGTTACACGGCACAGCTCTGTTCAGCTTTCTTCAATGACTGTGCTATTCATCTTCAAGCAGATGAACATTTTAACTGCAGTAATACCCTAAGTACAAACAGGATCCTCTAAGTAAATCCTATGAAAAGTCTGAATGGCACCAAGAAGCTCCCATGACACTAAACCTTCTCTTGGTGACTAGGGATAAGTTTCACTAAGTCCACAGAAAGATGTCAAAGCAAATTTAGATACCTGCCTGCTTGTAATATCAGTCATGTCTACACAGCATGGAGCTGCTCTGAAAAAACCTGAGCAATCAGCTACTTATAACATCTGTCATTGACTTAATTAAAAACTAAAATGACATTTGGGAAAGGGGAAAAATACTGAAATCCCCTCTGAACATTTGACATCATCTTAAGTGCCATCCATGCACAAGATCCATGTTTTTCATGTTTATGAAGTAATTATACGAAGGGCTGGAGGAGCAAGAGACAACCAGATGAAGAGTAAACAAGTTTGTTGAGCGGCAGCACAAACTGGGGAAGTTTCTTCATCCTCGCTATGAGAAGAGGAAGTTGGTGACAGACAAGAAGATTCTGTTGTTTTCGGTTTCACTGACTGAGGGCCGGTAAACAAAACAAAGTAAACAGCCGTGGCATTTCCCTTGCCAAGCAGGAATTGGGGCCTCCAGAGCTGTCCTGTGTCTGGGTCCCAGCCTCAGGCCAAAGGGAAACAGCGGAGGGGCTGCACTGAATCCCAACGCTGCATCCACCCAAGCCCAACCAGGTTACATCCGCACTGGTAATTAGCAATACCAGGACTAGCTTGTATGCCTTCATCTAGTTTGCATCAGCTAAAACCTTTATCAGTATAAAACAACTTCAGAGTTTGGTCAGACCAATCTAAACAGAAGGGACAAAAACCAATCCCCCGAAATTTGTGGCTGTTTATCCACAGAACACTCCACCAGTAACAAAAACCTTCTGCCTAGGCTATACCCACCACCTCTGTTTCAATCAGTTTTTGCTAAATGTAACATCAAATTCGTTTTTAAATTCAATCAATCCCTACACTTTAGGATGGTCTGGCATTTAAGCACAGACAAGATGAGATGCCACTGCCACTGAGAGCAGGCACAAAGCTGTAGTAATACAGAACCACAAAACCAAAATTGAAATGCAGTTGTTTGCATAGCTGATTTTAAAGGATAATACAGGTTGATCAGAACAGAACGTTCCAAAGAGGCTGTAAGTCTCCTTCAAGTAAGAGATCACAGGGAGAGGTACCATTTGGCTCCCTCTCTGGATACTCTGAAAATGTCTTACACATATCCGGTGTCCACTTAAGACAACAATTATTAATTTATTCTGCTGGTGCACATTAGCAGACATAACACTAGAACTTCTTTTACTGATTTAGAGGAAGATAAACACTGAGGTGTATCAGTAACATAAACCCACCACCAAGTTTTCAATCCTACTTCTCTCAAAATCAGTACTTTTATTTTAGTACTGATGCAAAATGAAGAGCTACAAACACACTGCAAACAGCTTAACAAGTTTTCTGTCGCAAGAAAAACAATGAGGTTAATTCTAGTCTAAGCCTCATGCACAGGCATCAAGCAAAAAAATCAATTTATTTGTTAATGCTGAAGTCAATAATGCACTGAACCTACTAATGAAGATCCACTTTGTAACCACTACATTCTGTTTATGTAAAAAAACAAACCAAACCACCCACAAGCCAGAAAAATCTGTCACAGACTCTCATATTTCAGTAGAAAACTACCTGAAATTGCTAAAAAGCAGTTTTGAACTCCATATACAGAAAATGTCTACTTCATCTAATGTAAACACTGATGTAGTACTTTGGCAACACCTATTCCAAATTACAAGGACCAGCTCTAGGATAATAAACAAACAAATCCTTCTACAGATTTCAGTCCAGGCTAACCACCTACTTCATTCAAACAACACCGCTCTCAACCTCTGCAAATTTCATATCCCTTAGAGAATCAAAATCCACAGGAAGAGTCAAGACTTGCTGAGCCTGTGGAGCTGCATCTGGCAGACAGCTCCGTGTACCCCGGGAAAGGCAGGCTCAGTGCAGAGCCCTCCCCAAGGGCAGACAGCAGCCATCCTCTCCATCAGAGAGCAGGGCAGCAGCACATCTGTGCTCGGGGAAGCCC
Source organism: Sclerurus mexicanus (assembly GCA_013396755.1). Classification (NCBI taxonomy): domain Eukaryota; kingdom Metazoa; phylum Chordata; class Aves; order Passeriformes; family Furnariidae; genus Sclerurus; species Sclerurus mexicanus. The sequence goes on along the minus strand of VWZF01006451.1, from coordinate 1,700,906 downwards.
CAGCTGAGACACAAACACAGACCCACCCACCACCTGGACACGAGCAAGTTGGATATTCAGCACTCTGGGGAGGGCTCAAATTCTCATCTGTGCAGCCTGGACACACCAGGAGCGACAGGGCTGACTGGTTACCTGGGCATCAACCAAACAGCAGAACTTGCCTCTTCACAAGAGAATAGCTATGAGCTCCAACTACAGCCAGCAGCTGCAGGTAGAGAACTTGTAGGGCACAGCTTTGGTATGCCTAAACTGCTTTAAAACCTCTTTTTGTCTTGGACATATAGCCACAGTGTCAGACAGAAAACCTTCTCCTGAGGTGTAGCACTCATTCTGAAAATCGACTTCATGTGAAAGTTCAGCAAATTCAAGCCTGAAATTTTCATCTGTTAAGTTAAACCCAACATAACTTGAGAGAGGGAAACACATCCTGGTTATGAATTGCGGTCCCCTCTTACTGCTGCAGATATTTCTTCAGTACACATTAAAATACCAGCTTTGCATTTCTGACTTTACTATAAAGCCAAAGCATCTCCTTGAAACACGGAACTGTAATGCAGGGAAACCAAGGCATCATCTCTGCAAAGGTATTCCCAAAAGGTCTAGCAATAGCATAGGAAATGGAGAGGATGAACACTACAAATGTTGCTTCAGCTATGGCATTTTGGAAGGATTAGGAGTTTTTACTCCAGAGGCTTCAAACTTGATGCAAAGCCTTTCATCAGCTCCCCCCCCTTCAGCAGTACAGTTGTCATCTGCCAACGCAGAAGTCTGAATGTGAGTGAAAATTACCGAATATTTCCCCTGCTTTAGTTTTCTGAAACTGGTTAGTTTAACAACAAACAATTTTACAAAAGCAAATTCTTGAGAAAATTTACAAATAACTCAGCCTCCCTCAAGGCTGGAAGAAAAATAATTTTCCACTGTAATTTTTACTATAATACACAGTAAAGACAACAGCTTTTGGGGTGTGTTAGTCATCAGTGCAAACTTTACTGTCCTTTCTCCCTGCTCTGCTCACTGGTTTTCTCCTTCCTCACCTCACTTTCTACCCTGGCATATGAAAATCCAGGGGTGTAACCACTGAACTGAGTATAAAATTACTCACACAGTCTATTTGCCAACACCCACCGTTTGGGAAGAGCATATGAAACCTAAAAACTGACACCAGGAACAAACAGTTCACATTATTGTGATAAAGCGTGCCATAAAAGCGTAAAAAGAGACAAGCAACAGAGTACTTTGTACCTGAGGCACAATTTAATCCCAGGGTAACATTCCGGCCAGCTCAGAGTATTGACAGGTTTCTGTGAGCAGTGAGTCAGCCTCCCACCCTGGGGAAGTTCTCTCTCGATTAAAACATCAACAGCCCTTACTCTCCAGGTGCTGTTGAGCCGAGGTGCCGCTGCACTGAATCACCCGCTGCAGCACAGACTAAGCCTCTCTTTGCAGATAAACACACAGGATTTTAAGCGAAGGCACAAGACAAATCAGTGAAATTTGTAGCTCAGCTAATCGGATTTTACTGAATCAAAAATCTTTGGCGGGGAACATAATGAAAGGCTACTACTGCTTGAGTGGTCCAAACCTGTTCTGGTGCTGTGGATGCAGGTGGAGGCTGTAAAGCTCAGTCACAACTTCAGGTACAGCCCCAGCTGTGGCTCAGCTCAGACACTGCAACCTTTACCCTGACACTCAACACCCTGCCAGGGCAGTGACCTGTGTCATTGTTTTCTGGTACTGTAACACCTCCTGACACCAGAAAAGCAGAAGAGAATTTACAAGTCATACATAATGACAGTACAAACGCAAACAATATGAAAAGAGGATACAGAAAGCAGGGGGGTAGATGAGGGGGAAGTGTGATGTTTTATTTAAGGAATGACATTTGAAGAGGATGATGTACAAAACTGCCAGAGTACAAGCAGCTGTCAAGTTAAAACATGCAGGGGTCATCATCAGTAAGGGATAAGAGACTTCAAGCCAACAGAAAGAGATTTTAAAACTATCTTCCACCGTAAGTATTTTAATGCACAAAACCAAAAGTAAGAAACTCAAACATTAAATAAATGAAAAAGTTATTGAGCAGCTCTAAGTTTTTACTATCTTGATACATAACTAATTCCATCAGATTTGAGTACCATTTTTCCCACTGCCTTGCACCCGTACCTTAGTTCAGCATTATTTTTTATCTCTCTGCATACACAAAAAGTGCTGAAATGGAAAAAAAAAATTAAAATATCAAAAGACTAAGGGAAAGTCACAGTGGCAAAACAGGGATGGAAAACAACTGCACATGCTTAGACAGATGAAGAAAAGAAGAAATCAGAGAACAGGCTATGCCACAAGTCAGTCAGCGAGAAAGGGACTAGTGAACTACAACGTTCCAAATAACAAAAAAGCAATCCCCACAAACCAAGAGAAAAGCACAACTATTCTCCAAAGCCCACACAACTGAGACTTGGGGGGAAAATTACCACCATGAAAGGAACACAAATAAAGGTGACTCTAAAGTGGCTTAATTTTAAAACATCATAGCTACCTTTGGTAGCTCCAAGTTAACCACTAAGGGTCTCGTACACGCAGGGCACTGTCACATTTATAAGCTATTGTGATGGCCTGACTGCCACATACAACTATGTGGCCACTTCAGGGCAAGAAAGGCAAATTTCTTATTCTTAGACCTCAGAAGTAACTATTTCCAAGTGAAACTGGAATGTCATCATTACCCCAATACCAGGCAGTTCCCTGACATACTGTTTATCTGTCAGAAACTCAAGTTCAAGCTCCAGAGTTCATATAAATAGATACCAAACAGGTATGGGATTGAAGGATTTAGACCAAGTTTTTACTGAAGGAGTTCTCACATATGTCTCAGAATGAGGAAGTTTGTTTCCCAGTTTTGTTTCCCAGGTTGGGAAACAAACTCATCTGCAGTTTTTTTAACTGTGGAGGAAAATAAAAATAATTCAAAATAATAAAAGAACTGAAATAGTTTTTAAAGTTACAGCAATTTTGTAACATCTTTATACTAAAATATATTATTCCCAAATATGAAGCTGTAAGATTTTTTTTTAATTGGAAACAACTGTTTTCCCGCTAACCAGAAATCTATGATGAAAGCTGCATGACAGATAAAAAGCAGACAAAAATAGGTCGAAGATGAGAAATACAAAATAGTGCAGAAAAGTTGTTTTAAATTAAAAAGTAATCAGAAATTGCCTAGAAAGGCAGCTTAGTTAAATAAACACACCTCAAACCAAATCACAATTAAATAACAATTCTACAGCAACAGGAATGATTCAGATATATCAAATAAATGTTGTGTCCCACTCATCCCCCTGCAAATATCTCACATTCCAGTGTATTGCCGTTAATCCTAATTCAATTTCTCTTCCCCAAGCTTCTCATATCATGCCATTTCTATAGATGGGATGCAAGAGAGATATTGAGGTTTCCAAATGGCAGCAATGACTAGTAGTTCTAACACCACCTAAAATTGCCAAAAAAAACCAACTGGCACACCAATAAATTGTGTTTCACAATCCATTAATAAACATCACTAGCTGGAAATGTTAGGCAGCTTATTAAATTTTTAATTTCCTTAGCACAGACAGATTTTATCTAGTAGTATATTGAGGGAGCATAAAGGAAAATGTAGGAGGACATCACTCAGACATCCAGTCCTGGATTTACGGCGCTTGTCGTTGCTCTTTGTCTCCAGCTCTCCTGAAGTTACTGCTCTGGGCAGTGCTGGTAAACAGGATCATGTGAGTGCCCTGCAACCCACAGAGGGAAAACACAAACTGCTAAACTCACTCCCACTGCCATCACCAGCAATTTAAGGGAACTTGCACCATGGAGAATTGACAGGGAAATGGTCTTGCAAAGTTTAAGTCTGTCCACATCCTTGGAGTTGCTGTAGCAGGTTGATCCTTCGCTGGGTGCCAGGTGCCCACTGAGCTGCTCTCACTCCTGCTCAACAGGACAGGGGGACGAGGAAAAGCTCATGGACCAAGATAGACAGGGAGGTCACCAATTACCCTCATGAGCAATAGACTTGGCCTGCGGAAACTGGGAGCTGAAAATAGTATAACATGGTGAGAAACACAGCATTCTGCCCAACTTCATTCCTGTGGTCCCAATCCATCGATGTTCTTCCCACCCTAAGTGGTGCAGGGGGGATGAGGAATGGGGCTTGCAGTCAATCCACAGCACTTGGTCTTTGCTGCTCCTTCCTCCTCACGCTCTTCCCCTGATCCAGCATGGGGTCCCTCCCACAGGACACAATCCTTCACAAACTGTTCCAGCATGGTCCCTTCCCATGAGCTGCTGTTCCTGGCACCAAACCTGCTCCTGTGTGGGCTCCTCTCCAGGGGCCATAGTTCCTGCCAGGAGCCTGCTCCAGCATGGGCTCCCCACAGGCTGCAGTTCCCTTCAGGGCACATCCACCTGCTCACTGTGGCGGACCCCACAGGCTCCAGCTGGCTCTCTGCTCCTCCATGGACCTCCATGTTCTGCAGGAGCACAGCTGCCTCACCATGGTCTTCTCCCAAGGCTGCCAAGGAATCTCTGCTCTGCTGCCTGGAGCACCTCCTCCTTCACTGACCTTGGGCTCTGCAGAGTTGGTTCCCACACATTCTTCTAATTCTCCTCTCTCACAACTGCTGCATTGTGGGTTTTAGCCTTTCTTGATTATCTTATCCCAGAGGTGTCACCAGTTTCACTGATGAGCTCAGCTTTGGCCAAGGATGGGTCTGTTTTGGAGGAAGCTGGATCTGGCTGTGTCCAACAGAGGGCACAGCCCCTGGTCCCTTCTCACACAGGGCCCCTCTGCAGCCCCAGCTACCACAACCTTGCCATGGAAGCCCAATACAGAGGCCAAGCAGAAACTTTGCCATTAATTTAGCATTTAATCTCAAGAGGCAGAGCATACACAAACCCAACTCATAGATGTCAGTCTTCAATACATTCATGCATAATTTTGTGATCCCCTTTCTGCCCCTGAAACATCAACCCTATCAGAAATTCCACTTATTCCCAAGAAAAGCCTCCTTAGGATATTATATCCAACGTCAAGTTCATAAATCTGGGGTAAAAGACAACTGATGTTCCATGCAATTCTATAAACAGCATTTTAGTCTAAATTGGAAGAGCGCTTTGGAGCAAAGCTCCAGATCATCTCTATTTACTGTTCTCCAGTTTGGGCTGGAAAGTGACTTGGAAGTCTGCAAAACTGGATTCCTTCCAGGTTCAAGTATCTGCAAGATGCACTCCTACCTCCAAGTTATGTTCTGCCCAAAGAATAAGGCCAAGGATTAACCTAGATCTGGAAAAACTGCCAAAACACAGAGGGATGTTGAACTCCCAACCTTTCTCTCTCCATCTCTGCCTCCAGTGCCTCGCTCTTTGCCACTGCTATGGGAATTGCACAGCCTGGGCCCCAGTGCAGTTGTCCTTTGATTTTTGTAAGTGTATTTGCTCATTCTTCCCTTTGCAGCTTATCTGCACTATTTATAGAATGGCTTTACATTCTTATTAGTTACCAGACAATGATTTTTAATACATGTTCCATCACTACAAATAGTCTTCTGTGAAGCTTTACACATTATGTAAAACAGGCAATTATCACTGCACAGATTAGAAGGTCATTCCAACGCCTATAAACTAAATAGTAATGGGAATTGGAGTCTGTGTAGCTTATTTTCTCTTTCATCTACAGATTTGGCAAGCTCCAGACTAGCATTCATCCCACATATTTAAAAACCTAACTAGGGTACTAATTCATGGCCCAGAATTGACAAAAACATTATTATTGATCTGCGCATCTCTGATTTGTGCAGCGTGTGCTCCGCACCACAATCTGCCAACACGACGTTTTCTTTTACCCAGTGACGTGACACAGGGGCCTCAAGACTTGATGCAGCTGCAGCATAGATGGGGAGATTTTCCAAAACATGTTAAAGTCCTTTCAATGTACAGCTGTCATCAGAAAAAGGAAAGGATTAGTCAGGTTTTTTTCTTTATGGAAGGAGGAAAATTGGGACAGAGCAATGGTGCAGCCATTTATCCACCACACAGCAAAGTGCAATGCCTGAGATCAGCAGTACAGTGCACACTGGGGAGCCCTGGAAGCATCCCAGAAACACCCAGCACCTGAAAATGATGAATTGTTCCACTAATCCAAACAACATGACTTCAAATGAAACAGAAAACATTTCTCTAGGAAAGATTGCAGCATATTCAAGTTAGCAAAGTCCCTTCATTAGCACAAACAGTATTTCCTTTTCTATCAGCAAGAGGAAGTCTCGATCAAGGCAACTTCTCACATTCCAGTTGAGACCTGTGAACTGCACTGTAACCAATCCTTCAGACTACTGCTATTTCCCACTCAAAAATGAGGTTTAGCAACAAAAGCTACACTTCCATCCTAACTGCAACAGGAATCAATGAACCAAAATTATTGAAATTAAAATTTCGAAGGATCTATTTCTAAAAAACAAGCCTGAAACTTAGCAAGATATTCCTGACTCACGACAGTTAAAAAATGGCTTAGAGAGCACCCTTAGCCAAAGTATTTTGGGGGGAAAACTAGCACGCAGTGTAGACTAGCAGATATGGTGAAACTTGCCCATTCATACTCGTGTTCCCCTCCAAATGCTTACACATTCATCTTGCCTGGTATAATAATAAATCTCAAAAGATATATATCTCATCAAAAAACCCAACCATTTTCCCCTTCAGTTTCCAGGGAACAAAAACATTTGCCAGCCAATAAATGGAGAAAGTTTGTGCACCCTGATTTACCCACAGCTTACAGGCCTTTCCTCTTGTTTCTGCAGAAACACTGGGCAGAGAGAGTCCATCTGAGCAAATTCAGATGTAACCAGTGCCCGCACTGCTGCAAGGAGAGGAAGGTGCAGCCATCACTTACACCACTACAACATGAACGCTGAGAAAAAGACGTTTGATTTTCAGATTCTTAAATAGAAACCTGTTTTTCAATAATGAATTAAATTACACTGCCATGTAATAATAAAGAAGTAATGAGATTTCTTTGCATTCCAGTCCCACTTACACTTCATTAATATCTGCATTATACTGCTAAAGCGCCATAGGAATGGAGCATCTGGATTGTGATAATGTGTTGAAAGCACAACAGTGCCATACAAAAATTACTGTTTACAAGGAAAACCAAACCAAACACACAACAAAACCAACCACCACTCACACAGTGGGAAGGCAGGGAGAAATACCAACTACTGCACAAAACTTGCACTCCTCAAGGACGTGTGGTTGATTCAACTGTGTGAATCAAGATCATACCTGGCTTAAAAGGTACAAACCCCCCAAAGTCTTCACAGGAACTGTGGCCACTCAGCCCAGGCCCATTTGACACCAAAGCCCACAGGCACACATGGAGCCCTCGTGGCTGGCAGCTTCCAAGACTTTCACCCCCTCATCACCACAGCCCTGACACTGGTTTTGGGCTCTTCTCCTGGAGAGAAGTTTCTGCAGTCACGTGTCTGCACATCTCTTTCCTTTTATTTCTTTATGTTGCAATGTAAAATACAGAAAACAGCAGTAGGAAAAAACCCTGCATCACCCGGGACATGATGCAGAAGGTAGTGGGATTTGTTCCTGGAGGGAATCATTCCCACCAAGGACCTGCCCCCTCCAGGTACAGCTAAAAATGCTTCGTTAGCTGCTTTATTAGCAAAGAGACAGCAGCAGTCTTGGGCATCTGTGTACTTATTTTCTCATTTCCACCACGAATTTAATTAACTGACATGAATTAAGTTTTCTGTTTGATCTGGAAATTCAGTTCAAATTAACATTTTTATGGATAGTTTAATACTAATGCTGACAGATAATTTCCTTTAGAAGAAACTGCTTGGACTTACAACCAGAGGAACGAAACAGAGGAATCTAATCCACTGAGAAACCAGTATTTTTATTTGCTGTTAGGCAGGATTAACTAAAAAAATTGGCTGTGTTAGCTGATTGGAGAAGTCTGGATGTTTTCCTTACAAGCTCTACCAAAAGATCTAGAAGCTTAACAAGATAAAAGTGCTTGGAAAAGCCAACTAAGATGTCCAGGGAAGTTGTGAAATGCCCATATACACCAGAGCACTGTCTAAGCCACCCAACTGCAATAACTATCTGTTGTAGAAAATGTCCAGCTGAGACCCTGTCACTTGGAAATATTCACCACATTTTAAGTTATTGAAAACAAACAGGCAAACCTAATTAGCATTTATCTCTACACTGTTGCTTAATCCTATCTACTGCAATTTGACAAACAAAACCATCACCTTTTCAAGCTGTATTAAATAAATTCTTTACAAGCTTCACAATTTCACAACCCAACATGGAGACTAGAATTAATATTTAACATTAGATTCCATGTTTCATAAGCATAAGGATAAAATACTGGAAACTTAACAACTTAAGGCATAAAAAAAATGAGATGCTCCCTCATTCCTTAAATGTGCACATCTCAAGGGCATGAGGTTTTCTTCAAGAAAATGAATATACTTTGTTGTGTCAAATAACATCAGCATTACACTCTGAGGGTCAACAAGAATAAAAATGTTGTACATGCTTGAAAATAGCATATGCACAATTGCCATCTCACCAAACTCTAGATCAGAAAAATATGTTTGCCTAAACTATGAAAATGCAAGACAGAGAACAAGGTTTGGGGGGTTTTTAGGTCCTTCAGGCAGAACTTCACAGTCTTTTGTCAAAAGTCTCCAAAGCAAAACTACAATGCCTGGGCTCGGCTGTAAAATTCACACAATGACAGAAGTACAAGAACTGCTACAGAAGGAAAGGCACAGCACATACATCCTTTTGCCATGTCCAGGTCCAGGCTTGAGATCTGGCTCTGCTGCAAACACAGTGGGCAAATGCCTCAGGCAAATCAGAATCCTTGACTCAGCTGCAGTACCACTGAAACCACAAAGCCAAAGATACTCATCCTACCAGCTCACACTCAAAACCATGGAACCATCAACCTTCTCAAACATTAAGCAAAAGCCTAAATTAATGCCTACCTGATCTCTTCTTTCAAGGAACCCAATAAACCACCTGGCTTTCTGCTGGTCTTTCCACCCAGCTGCCAGGTTCCTCCTGCTGTGGTGAAACCAGGCCAGGGTTTGCAGACCACTTTTACTTTACATTAGGCTGTCCTCAGATGGACTGAAAAGAAGCACAACAGCCAGCAATTCTAGCAGGAACAAAAAAACCCAAACACACAACAGGAAAAAAAAATTCCTTTCTAGTAGCTTTTTAAAAAAATATCCCACACCAGGCACAGCAAGTCAAACCATCTTCATGGATGCCAACACAGCTATGCAGATTTATAGCAAACTGAACTTCTGCCCCACCTAGCAGAAGCATCACTGTGAACCTGTTGTGCTCTGCCCTGTTACACAACTGCATTGCCCCTTACTCTTCCTTCTTTTTCAAACCTACTTTTACAGGAGTATTTTGTGTTAAGCTTCCATGTTTCCCACGTGCTACAAATAAGAAAGCTAAAATTGTATTTCAGGGTTATTGACAATATTTACAGTTAACAACTCATGGCTTTAGGGTCACACCTTCCCATTAAAACCCAAGACATATTGGAATAACAAATCATGGTACAAAGTGGAGATGAGTTGCATTTGCTGTGCTTACCTGCGTATAAACTGGCTCATTTCAGGTGACTAACATTATTGCATAAAGAGAACATGCAGTACTTAATTCTTCTGTCGTTCCTCTATAGCTAAATGAATTCAAGCTGTCTGTATTAATTTTGTTATGCCACAGATCAATTCCCAAGATACAACATCTACATACTTTGTTAAATGATGCCACCTACCTAATAACCAAATAAACAGACACTAAAATAAGTCATTAACAGCTACATATGGCAAGGCAGCACCACGACCTTTCCTAATCACTGCAGCTGCCATCACGCAAAGAAGAATAAAATTTCAAATAAAGTAGGAAGTCAATAAAATGTCAGGATAAGAAATTCAACAGAAACGCCACAATGTATGTATATCCCATGAAAGTTACTACCACTTAAAGAGAGAGAGCACAAATGCCAGTCACAGAAAAAGACTATTTTAGATAAAAACACTACCCTGTGTGTCCAGTTATACCATGATCCAACCGTGTTATTACTTGCTCGTGTCTGTATCATCCTGAGGTGAATTCCTCACGCTCCTGCTGAAGGAAGTTCCAGCAGCTCTTCCCACCACCAGCAGCACCAGTGAAGGAAGGTTGTCCTCATGGATTCCCTCACATCCCACTGCTGGCTCCTCCTTGGAGCTGGCGTGCACCTTTGTGGAACTGCATCAGCAACTGGATCAAGATTACAGGAAGTCAACAAGAACCAAAAGTGCAGTTTCCCAATCCAAATCACTGCACAGCTACACAAATGCATGTGAGGCTCTGTGGGGATTTGAACTGGGACGAGGAGACAAAGTGAGCAGCAGAAGCAAGGCAGGAGGAGTCATTTCTGCTGGCATTAATTATTTGGGAAACCACAGCTGAAAGTTTAATACAAATGTCAGAAGAACCTGTTGAAATACAGTTAAATTCTGTCACACTGGTAGAAACAGAGCCGTGGTAAACAACTCAAGCTAAAATGAAGTAAATGTACTGAGGAGATACAGAATACAATATCTTGCCTTCTGTGGGCAGAATCTCTTATTAAGTGGCAATAAAAAAAAAATTGCAGCTCACTGAACAACTTGTTAATTTTTATTAACTTGTCTCTTCTGTCCAGTCTACCTATAATAAACAAAGTAATTTGAGGACAGGAATACAGGTCTAGAAAAACCTTTACCTCTAATCCAGCTTTTATCAGTTAAAATACTCAACTTGGATATTAACAGTATTAAATGAAAAAATGAAAAAAATTGAGGTAACCCTGGAACCTCCCATAAAAGGCAAAATTCTCAGCCTCCTGTGCAAAGATCTTATAATAAACAGAAAAATTAAGAGACTGAAGAGAGTTTCTGACATGTCACCAGTTGCCTCAAGGGAATGCATTGGATTACACCTTTCCTCTACTATCACCAAAGGTAACAAGAGAAACACCATGGCTACTCGATGTGGGGCCTTTATTTTATTTTCTCCATCTTGCAACTAATCAACTCAGTCCATGCCAAAAGAAATAAACCAAAACCAACTGCCCATTTCTTGACAAGACTAAGTCCAAAACTCAAGGTTCTACCACTGTACCACCTGCAGGGAATCCAGGCAGCAACTTCCCAAGTTACTGAGGAATTGCTGGAGAGTTGAAACATGGTTATCCTCGGCTGGCCCCATGTTCACATACCTCACAGACCCAAATACACCGCAGTGATCATACACGTGCCTACTCTTGCAATCCATAAAAGAATATCAAACCAAAGTTATCTCCACAGGCATCCTTCTCTCACGTTGAAACACTGCATCCCTTTTTAATTCTGTGATTTCAATTTAGTTGTCCCATCTGCTAGGAGTATTTTAATACAACATCTCTTTTTATATCCTAACATCAAGGTGATGTTGCCAATTAAGTTCTGCTGTGACCATCTGTAAGAGGAAGGAGAGAGGAAGAAGTAAACATGAGTACTTCTGTATTAATTTTAAACAACTTGGATTTCAACCAGGATTCTTAGAGATGGAAAAAAGAAAATTAATAGGCTTACACTCTACATGGACTTCTCTAGGAGAAGTAACATTTGAACTATTTTTTAAAATTCAGAAAGGTTTCAGCTCCTGTGAAACGTTTGGCTTTGAATTAGAATGTTTATCAAGGGAATTTTATAGTGGCACGAGTTAGAATTTTATCCAAAGACAGACTTTCAATTTCATAAATCGTTAAAAGAAATTCAAGTATTATGAAATATAATAAAGGCGACCCCTTCAAAACTTCTTTACAACTTCATGCTCACCATGAGACTTACAGAACACGTGAAGTATAACCCCTTTGACAATAAATGGACTAGAGGCAATTTTTTAACTGACCTGGTATTATCTAACTAAGGTCAGGGTCTGGGTTTTCCCAAAAACTAAACCCATCAAAAGCAGACAAAAAAACTCTACACTCTCAGCTTCACTGCAACTGGTAGATTATGGAACACAATTACAGGACCTTTTTTTCCTTAAAGAAGTTTAAATCAATTTTTAAACAGCACAGGATTAAAAACCAGGATGCAAACGTGAGACATTATAAACCCAAACTGACTGTTTAGCTCACTGCATGTACGACTAAGGAAGACTCCAAGTTTACTGAAGGATTTTCTGTTTTCAGCCTCAACAGCTGAAGACTGAAGACCAAACCAGAACCACAGGACTTGCACTGGGAGATGAGTTTGATACTCCTGCTCACACTGCCTAACTCTTTGCACGATTTAGCCCTGTAAACCACCTATTTATCACCCTCTTATGATACAGAAAATTAAATTTAGTTTAGCTAGTGGCATAGGTCACAGCCACAATGAAAACAAACTCTGGCCTGTAAAAAGCAAAATTAGACTCCACAAGTCTGGCAGGCTGTTCAATTACCCCATTAAATCCACATTTCAATCCATGAAATGTTAGTAATGGGGTTCTTTTAAACTGCATTTTGCAGGAATTGAATTTTCTTTTCCATAGTAGCTGTGCTTACCACAGACCTTATAACAAGCTTCTGGTGTTGAATGATGGATGCAAAGAGACACTCTCTTGCCTGTTAACCGTGTTTCTGGGTCTCAGTCTGAAAATAAATCTTGGGAGAACTGGAGGCCTAAGGAATCCTTTTCCCCACAACCTTATATACTATTTATAAAAACACTTATACACGTTGGACATTCAGTCTTAAAGAAGTTTTGGACTTGGTACTACATACTAATTATGCAATTAATACATTGTGCTCCTTTGCAGCATTTGTCTCCCAATAAATTACATTCTAATGACAAACATTTTTTTTCGAAGGGGAAGAAGAGGATGCACCTGAGAAGTGGGAGTTAAAACGTTCACGGTTTAACACTAATGTGAAAGCACATTTGTAAACACTCCACACATCGTCCCCCATGTCTCAATGAATTCACCTTGCATTCACAGTGGGCTTCCCAGCAACTCTTCCCCCACAAATACATTTTTTCATTTACTGAAAACAATAATGAGAGTGACTCATTTCTGCAGAGTACAGCCCTTCACGTACACCAGATGCCTAATGTTGCATGCTGTGAAGCGAAAAAAAAATATAATGCCTACTCAAATTACAGTATTTATCACAGAAGTCTGTCAGCATTTTGCATCTTTTGTAAATGTTTTCTTCGGAATGTTTGGAATTTTTTTTAAATGTGAAGATCTTAATATTGCTTGTCAAAATGCACTACCAAGTTCTGTAAGAGCTAACATCTAATTAGCTCAGATAGTGGCAGCTTGAGAATACCGCCCTAACAATGACCCAAAATTAATGTCTTTTAACAAGGGAGCAAAACAAATGGAGAGAAAAAAACCTCAAAGATTTACAACTGAGAAAACAAGCATTTCCTCATTTTTTCCGAGGCTTTCCCTTCCAATTCCACTGCATCTGTTCCTATACATAACACCAAACACCACAAAAATACTTAACTGGTTCTTACAGTGCTTCTACAAAAATCCTGCCTGACTGGGGAGCTACATGCAGAACAGACAAGTAGGACTCCTGCCCCTTCCTTCCTCTCTGGAACCAGTGGAGTGGCAGCACAAATCAAAACCTGAAGCACTGAAGTCGAATAATTCACAGCGATGAAATTATACAACTGTTGGGGGGGTTGTTCAACCAATCACTGCAAAATCTAAGGAAGTAATTAGGAAGTTTACCTTTTTTTTTTTTTTTTCAGAATAAGAGGATAACAGCTGAACCCAGTTCTACCTTTACTCATTTTGTTTACTTACAGAGGTGTTTCATTAACTGACTCCCTAAAATTAGAGCAGCCTGATGTTATTAGATGAATGATTTAAAATAGAGGTACTTGCCTTTAGCCACACATTACATGAAAGGGCAGAACAGAACAATGACAGTAACAGGCAGACATGGATGCTGTAGATCCTAAATTATTCATGACCTATTCAATACAAAATAAAGTGGCCCTAGAAAATTAATTCTAGTAAGAAAGGAATGAAATTTTTAAGACATCTCTACAAATTATTTAGTTCCTCTGCAAACCATATATTCAGCAGTTGCTAATAATTAAGATGTAAAAGTACAGAAGAAAGAAGTGTTTAATCAGTTCCTACTTAGATAGAAGTGCCAGATATCACAAAGGATGGCACTACTTTAGCAAACAAAAAACAGTGTTCAACATACTGAAGTAAACAAGAACAGCATTTAACATCGACTCATTTCGAGCAATAATTGAAAATTTCAAGTAATGTTTTGTACACTTGCAAGAGGCATTTTGGATTCTGAAGTTCGCTGTAAACTAGAAATAATCTAATTGTAAAACCTAACCAGCAGTGCAGCTGTGTCCTTCCAGCCTCTCATTTCCATAAGCACTAAAGAAGCCTATTTTTGCTCTTATTCTCATTTAGAGCATTAAGACTCTAAAAACTATTCTGATGGGATTACATGGAATACAGTTGCTATTTTCACAACCTGAGCTCTCCAGACAACAAAAATGTTTTTACCACAAAAAAGTAAGGAAAATATCTTTAGAACAACATAGCAGTTTTAGATGCTGACAAACTCAATCTTCAGCATAATAAACGTCACCGGGATTCTCTTTGGGAAAGCTGCAGTTGCAAAAACAATAATCATTAGGCTTAATGTAGTTCTAAGCCAAATTATGGCAGCTGTACATGCCACAACAAAGAGCATCTTTAAGTATCAACTACACACTTAATTTAACTACAGCCAAACTCCGAAATATTTCTGATTTACAGCAAATTACTCAGAACACTGAACATATCCCAGTGCTGCTCTTACCTTTCTTCGCAGCATCTGTTCTCCGTCTTGCTGGCGACACCAGATCCTTTACAATCTGTAGCACTTGAATCATTGCTCGTTAGCAAGATCAAAGGGGCAAGGTGCTCCTCTAAAATTCCAACAGGTTTCATTACTAGACCTTATTACATGGCTGTCTTCAGGATGCTCAAGCAAGACTGATGCAGGAACAACTCATCTACCTTCACAGGAAGATTTCTGCCTGACGACTCTACAGGCTGGGGTGATGGATTTAAAGTGACTTCAGCACAAGGAGGCAAGGAAGTGCAAGCAGTCCTAAACGTATTTCTACAGAACATTTTAAAATTATTTCCCGCAGAGAATGCATACTGATCCCTCTAAATAAAGTTTAAAGGAAACATTCACACCACAAAGTAGCTAAAGAAAAAAACCTCGACTTGCACTGACTGCCGACAGATGCAGCTCCCCTGGGCTCAGTAACTAAGACACTGCATCCTCCTTTCAAGTCTGTCTCAATTCACAAAATTCCACGTAATGCTTAAAGACAGACTCCGGTGCAGCGCAGAGTCAGCATCAGACCCACCAAGAGAACTAAAATTAAATCCAGCCTGAAAAAGCTCCATCAGGCACAAGAAAGCTCCTGCTAGAGACAGTCATGGGGTTCCTTTTGTCCCCCCTTGAACACAAACCTCTGACACCCCTGTACGTGACAGGAATTCCCACACACCAGAGGCAAGCTGGAAATCCTGGGAGTATTTCAGGCGTTCTCTCTCCCACCACCAGAGGCC
Source organism: Sclerurus mexicanus (assembly GCA_013396755.1). Classification (NCBI taxonomy): domain Eukaryota; kingdom Metazoa; phylum Chordata; class Aves; order Passeriformes; family Furnariidae; genus Sclerurus; species Sclerurus mexicanus. Next base: position 1,685,201 of record VWZF01006451.1, on the reverse strand, counting down.
CAGAGAACTATTTCAGCAAAGCTATTGTGATTACTTCTGTCAGGTAATTTTAGGCAGACAGATTGCAGTATGTGCCTCCCCCAACACTTTTAATGCCATCTGGAAAACGTGCAAAGGCCCTTCGTGAGTGCCTGTTGTCAAAACCTCTGCAGAGGCAACCAAAATAAAAGTCATGAGGAATCACGTTTTATGGGATCACCTTAAATAACTGTCAGCCCTGAGGAGGCTCTGTGAACCCTTCAGAAAACCAAATGCCTACACAGCCCTGCAAGGCCTTGCACACATGCAGAGATGGATTCAGGAAGCCAACCACATGTTCTGAAAACCGTAACATTAAAACAAACCACAGGCCACATTCTCTGCCCTTTAGACCTTCTGTTCCCATTGCTTAAGTGTTGGATGGGGTGGGGAGAAGGAGAGGTCATCTCTTTCCATTTCCAGCTGCTCATCACAAGCATTTCAGATTTTATATTTGTTGGCATATTTATCCATGTCCATGTCAGTCTCTTGAAACACACAGAGCACAATAAACCTGTTCAGTTATGCCACTCTCATTGACAGCCTGCCCATCAACCCATCTCTGCCAGAAGAGCAACCCAGTCCTACTGTATTTGGTTTGGCAAAACAAAGACAAGTAAAATCATTCTCTCTGCCACGCTGCCCAGTTTCATCTCCCACCCTGCAAACATGCAAGTGTCCACCCAATAGGAAGCTTGTAGACATGCTGTGCAACTGCAGCTTATCCCTTCCTGAAAAAAGATTCTTCAAAGCATAGAAACAGAACTCTCTACTTTCTATATTATGAATAATTTCTAAGTTGTGGACTTAAATTCCAGGTTTCAGACAAATTACTTTATACATAGAGAGGTATCAACAAGATTACTACAAACAGAACCTTCCAGAACAACTATAATTTCAGGACATTTAAATAAGATATACAACACAAGGTTGTCTGATGAAGTTTACCTGGAGACCTGTTACTTAATAATCCAGTGCTCAAAATTGCTGCTGTAAAAACGGTTCCACAAGTATCTTCCCATGATGTGTTTGTTCTTTAGTTAGTTAGGAAATTGAACAACCTGTTCTCAAGTCAAAGATATAAATCCAAAGGAACACTTTTGATGGTCCTTATATGAACATATTGTGGATAGAAGGAAGAAGGAAAAAAAAAAAAGGGGGTAAAGTTGAATAAAGTCTTCATTAATAACAACCACTTTGCCTTCCAAAGTAAGAGGATACCTTGAAGATCCTAGAACTGATTTTTAACCCCACTTGATTACCTCACTTCTACAGCAATGTTCTTAAGTACTGGAACAAGGGGCACGGGCACTTCAGCGCCTGTTCCCAGCTGTGGGAAGGGAAGTTGTTCCCTTTTCTTCCAAACTATCCCTTGCCCTGCAGGTAACAAAGATGACTAACTGGAAAAGACTCTTGGATGATTTGCAGGTCTAGTGAACTGTGCTGAGAATATGAAACCAATACCTACTAAAGTCTGCAGAATAGTCAGTGGAAAATGATCACCACTATCCCTCCCTCCACCAGTGGCAGGGGGATTTTAAAGAGTTGAGGCAGCTCTGAGCTTCTAGAGAGACACACAGAACTTCAGGACTAGGAATCACTTTCACATTATGTGCCTTCCTAAACATGAAATGACTTCCAAAGTTGAAATGCACTCTCTTTCTTGCGACAAGTGGCTCCTAGAGAGAAATTGAAAAAAATCCAAAGCCTTAAAATTCATTTAGGAAAACGTAAACCACTTTACTAAACATTCTGTGTGCAACACAGAGAAAACAGTGCATATAAACAAATAAATCACTCAAACTTTGAAGACTCACACAGCAAGCTTTGTGGCTGCTATTTGTCTTTCCCCAAATCAATTTATACACTAAGACAGTAACACTAAGCCTGCTTTAGGACAGTGGCAATACCAAAAAGACTTGAATAAAACACACTGACTAGTTAAATCATGTAATTTCATCTGTTATTCATGAGTCATAAGTTGGTTATAGTTCACTGTTACCTTTGACTGATACTGAACCAACTGATACTTCTGCACAGTCTGTCACTACAAGTGCCACCCCTCAGACCTCATCCTGACAGGACACCCTGTGGGCAAGGATAATACACACCCACAGGAAGTTCACAGCAGTGCTGACACACACAAACAAGGTGAACCACAAAGAAACCGTATCATGAATTCCATGTAACAACTTGAGCAGGTTCTGTTTGAGGAGAAAAGCAATGTTATGTATTCAATGCACAGAGCAGACTTCTGCAAAGCATTTTTCATCTCCCACACTGAGCTTGCTAAGCAATATGTGCTTGATGATGTTCTTGGATTTTGCTTTTCTTCCTTAACTTCAAAACTGTAGGGCATACAGAAATCATGCTCATTATCGCCCCAAGGAAATACATTGGTATGAGAAGGGGCACTTAACCAGGATGGGGTTTTATGGATCACCGTGTACAGCCCTTGATCTCTCCTAGCCATTATAAAAAAAAAAGTACCTGCATCCTGATTAGTCAGCTATCACAACTCAGAATAAAAATGCTTCCATTAACATAATTATAATTAATTGATCTTTGGAAGCAGTTCTTTTTCATGAAACATATTGCCAGGAGGTAACATACTTACAGCACAAAAGATGCTGCAACAGTATGGCTGAGTATTTGTCAAATGACGCTTGGGAGTGGGGGAGATCAAAATTTAAGTTTGAAGAAGACAATATTTTCTCTTTCGCTCTCTTGTTCTAATCTGTAATGTTTATATATTCATGGCATTCTGTCTAGGCCATTAAAAAGCCATCAAGAACCCTCAGGGTATTCCCAGGCAGCACTGCAGCTTCCCAAAATGCACCTGCTTGTGTGTCCTCATTTACAGAAATAAACATGCACAAGCTACTAATAGGAAAAAAAAAAAAAAACCAACCTATTGCAAGGGCTTGAGGACTTTCATTCATAGGAACAATAGCTCTGCACGCATCGGAGTTGAGATGCAAAGTTACTGTCACCGTTCTTGTTCCACCTCACATGAACCTGAACTGCCCCGAATTCAGATAGTCCACATACAGACTCCTCCCCACATCTCTGCAGAAATCTGTGCAGGTCTGGTTTCACCATCCCACCTTGTGCTCCCCAGAGCCAGAATTTTGTGTTTTCCCTACTTGCTGGGCTCCAAACATGGTTAAGATACCAAGCTTTCAGGCCTGACACTCACAGGACCGGAGAGCCCGGAACACAATGGCCAGGAAGGTACTAACCCAGCTCCAGTCCTGTTGTTACCTGTTTTAGTGCAAGTGGGATCAAGCCTTAAGTTCTCCAGAAAGCAGAAAAACACACAAAACACTCCTTCTGCCCTCTCCAGCTCTGCAGGAGAACCAATTCGGACCTCAGAGGCAGAAGAGGATTCACAAGAGCAGAGTCCATTTGCAATTTGGACCCTCCTTTCTATGCCATAAAGCCCAGATGGTGTTTTGCAAGTGACAAAGTCAGCAGGAGTGTCCCTAACAGGGGCTATAAAAACTCCAGTGCCCCAGAAAGCCAGGGCAGCTGCTCCTAATGATCCATGGGAGTGTTTGCTTTAACAGCTGCGGTTTTGGAAACCACACGTGGCAAAATTGCTTCACCCACCCTCCCATCTTAGCAAAGAGGCTCAGAAAACGAAGATTTTTCTCATCAGGAACAACAACTCTTTCATATGCAGGATAAAAGTTCTCAAGAAGAGATTAAAGGATTAAGGAAATACAAGTAAGGCACATTAACCAGGAAAAGATTATTTAAGTATCAAAGAGAAGGAAGTGCATGTTGTAAGAACATTTGCACAGCGTCTTCACAGTAAAAACTGCCTGTTTCTTGCAAAAAATAATAAATTCAGATAAAGTCTACCTGGCAGCTAAGTTCTGGCAATACCTTAACTATCCACAGAAATATTTTCTTTATGATATTCCTCTCTGACTTATCTTTCAGAACTGGCTTTCAAATTAGTATCTCAAAAGAATTAGGTATTGAGCTTTAAGACAGGCACTATATAATGATACAAATTATTACTAAAGCAGAGATAAATTAGATTCTCTCTCACTAGCAGTTTAAATTAATTTTCCAATCTATGAACTGAAGCCTACAGTTTTCATTAAGTTTTTAATAATCCATTGCAGTTGCAAGAGGAGAATTCCAATGTTCTAGATCAATAACTAACCCTGCTCATAAATCTCTGAAACTTTAAACTATCTTCATTATTTTCTATAGATCCTTCTCTGAACCAAGAAAAAGATGGGGGGG